>APFE030930710.1:0-30854 GCA_000404065.3 Pinus taeda
GCCTTCCAGAAGAGCTTGGTAGGCTTAACCATAGCTTGTGAAAGCTGGTTAACTGCATAGCATATATCGGGTCGTGTATTGACCAAATACATCAGCGACCCCACCAACTGTCGATAAAAAGTGGCATCCACTACCTCCGCTAAGGTAGCATCCTCAATGACTCCGTTGAGGAACGTAGTCTTCACATCCATCTGATGAATGTGCCATCCCATCTGCGCTGAGAGAGCAAGAATCGTCCGTATGGAAGAATACCTTGCGACAGGTGCAAAGGTCTCCTCATAATCGATCCCTTCTATCTGTGAAAAGCCTCAGGCAACAAATCTTGCCTTGTACTTCTCCACACTCCCATCAGCTGCCTGCTTAACTTTGTGGATCCATCTCGAACCCACCACTGATTTCCGTTCTGGTCTAGGAACAATCTCCCATGCACTGTTTCTGACAATAGAATCATACTCTTCCACCATGGCGTCTACCCATGCGGGATCATCCACAGCTTCCTCGAAAGAGGATGGCTCAGTCACAACACACTTGCTCATAAAGAGCCATGTATCCAGTGTACCGATCAGGTGACTGTCTCTGCCTGCGTTGGGCTGTAGGTGGTCCTACAACTTTCTCTGCATCTTGATCCAGTCGCTCAGCTTCTGTCAAGCGCTTTCGCCCTCTGATGGTTGGCGCTGCATGAGTGGTCTCTTCCACTCCATGAACCTCGTTCTGTGGCTGATCCACGTCCTGAAGCTCATCCTTAGGAACTAATAGCTCCTCATCTGCATGCAAGTGTAGCTCCCTCTCAAGCGAACACTTCATGGCTTTCTCTCCTGAAATTTTATATCCCGTCGCACAACAGTTTTACCACTGTCTGGCAAATACACACGATAGTTGTGGGGCGTATCAGTGTACCCCACAAATATCCCAACCTCTACAGTCCTCCAACTTCTTTCTGGCATCCTCGTCAACATGCATCGTAAAAGTTAGCCACCAAAAAATCCTCAAAATGAAGAAAGATCAGGCTTCTTACCAGAATAGAGTCCCTCAGTGTACTCATCAAGTATCCTAATGAGGACAAACGTTTCGCAATAAACTGTTGTATTGCATGCTTCCGCCCACAAGTGGAAGGGGTAGGCCTGATCATGCACATTGCCCGGCAGCACCCACAATTGTTTGTTCTCCGCTCAGCTACGCCCGTTAATGTTGTGTTATGGGAGCTATGAGCTCCTAAACGATCCTTCTACCTTGCAGAAATCCTTGAACCGTCACGAGATGTATCACCACCATTATTGCTCCTAAGAGCCTTCACCTTCTTCCCCGACTCCTTCTCGACAAGTGCCTTGAATTCACAGAACTTTGAATATGTCTCGCTCTTCTTCTGCATGAAGAAGATCCAGCACTTACGAGAGAAATCATCAACAAAAATCACATAATACCTGTGTTTGCTGTCGAAGCAACTGAGAAAGGTCCACACACGTCTGTGTGAATTCTCTCAAGGATCGTCGTGGCGCGACTATCCTTCTCGTGAAAGGGCTTTCACAAACTTCCCCAAAGTACACCGCTTGCACTGATCTGACTGCGCAAGTGTGCCTTTAGGAAGCCCTGTAGTGATTTGCTGCAGTATCTTCAAGGCTCCATGGTGAAGGTGACCCAATCTCCTGTGCCAAAACTCGCCATCATCCCGGTTCACCAATCCTTCTGCCTTGCCTGCAATAGCTGTGCATCCATCTACATGCAACTGATAAAGGTTCCTCACTCGAACCCCTATCTTCCGGGTCTCACCAGTTGTCTTGCTGCATAGGAAGGCCTTTCCCTCGCTGAAAACAACATCATACCCCTTGTCTTCTAACATCGCCACTGAGATGAGATTCTTCTTCAATCCTGGAACATGCATGACTTCCTTCAATACAAAGGGTTTACAGACTCCCTCTCAAAGGAAATGGTACTGATACCGGTTGCACTGTATCTACCATCATCGCCCATCTCAATATGCACTCCAAGATCTTTGTCCTCCAGATCAGAAAATCTCTATCTCCCGTCATGTGAAAAGACGCACCACTGTCCAAGAACCACACCGATCCCATCACACTTGAAACCAAGCATGCGATCAATGAAAATCAAGCTCAAACTATGAGGCTAGAGCCTCTCCTGCTGCTGCAGATCCAGCAGCTTGCTTGTTCTTCTTCTTCCGCGGACAATTAGTGGCATAGTGTCCGTGCTAGTGACAGTGAAAACACTTCACCTTGGAGATGTCCTGCTTCTTGCCTTTCGCACCAGACTGAGAAGCTTTCTTGCTCTTCCCTTACTTTGCTTTAGCAGCCAAAGCGCAATTTTCTTCATCAAATCCCTTTGATGAAGATCCGTCCCTGGTACTCCGCCTGACCTCCTCCTGCACAAGATTTGACCACAGTCTTTCCCATCCTGGCAATTTCTCCCGACCATTGACAGAGTCCTAATAGGAATGCTAACTCTTCGGAAAACCAAGGAGAGCCAAGCTCACCAAATCCTCATCATCGACAGTGACCCCCACACTTCCCAACTCATCTCGACACTGAGTGAACTTCGTGAGATACTTGGGCATACTGTCACCCTTCTCGCATTTGATGTTTCTGAGTTTATCTTTGAGCGCCAACTTCCTCTGATCGCTCTTTCTTTGGAATAGATCTGTTAAAGCCTTCCACATCAGATATGGAGAAGTCTTTCCATGCAGGCTGGACAGAATGTGATCCTTCACGCCCTCCAACAGAATCCTTCGACATTTTGCGATCTTCTTTTGCCAAGCATCAGCTTGAGTAGCATCAGTAGCCTTTGGGACATCCGTCTCTATGAACTCCTTCAGCCCGTTATCATCCAATACTGCCTCCATCCTATCCTTCCATGCAATATAGTTCGTACTACCCTCAAGGGCATACTCCAATCGTAATCCTGTGAAAGACATCTTAGTTTTGACACCAAGAAAACATTGCTAAAAATTCAAATTCCACCAGCTCCAACTCAATCGCTTCCGATCTAGAATTTGTGAGAACAAGGTATTTCTTGTACAGAGATCGACTGTATGGGCATTCACCCAATATCTCACCTTCCAAAGGAAGGATGAATCCAGAGGCTACCTGGCCTAATTACAGACTCCGCCTGAAGAAATAGAATGTAAACACTTCCTGAATAGTAGATCTGATGATCAACAGCTCTGATACCATGTAAAAATTTTGAATAATAAACATATATTCAATGGAGATTATCCTGATCATGTACTATTGCAGAATACATACACAATACATAAGCTCCTCTACGTTGATCATCAATATAGCAGCGTCAATAACAATAAAACATCAAGAGCATGCACATATTAACACAGTATGTAACCTGGGGAAAGCTTACAGCTGAAAACCGGGTTACATATTGTGTTAATGTGTGCATGCTCTTGATGTTTTATTGTTATTGATGCTGTTATATTGATGATCAACGTAGAGGAGCTTATGTATTGTGTATGTATTCCACAATAGTACATGATCACGATAATCTCCATTGAATATGTGTTTATTATTCAAAATTTCTACAACCAAAACATAAAAGATAAAGGCAATACTTACCTAAGATAGATGGGGTCGTGGTGCCAAGGATGCTAGAGAGAATTCCTCAAAACTTTTTCATGATCTACATCACTTGTAAAATTTGATCCTTCTAATTTTTTGTTCCATGGTTAATTTTTCTTATTTATATAAATGTGCATGTCTTATTCATTACAGATTAGAATTGGACTTCATGGAGGTGATTTTAAGAGGTATTATTTATCAACATATCTTTACTGTTACAGAACTTGAAGTTTCCCATCACCAAACAAAGGAGACAATTTCTTCTTAGAGACTATATGTTTTTCTTTTATGATCATGGAGATTGTTGTTAGGCCTTCTTAGAAATATCATGATCAGAAAAAATGTCTTCAATGGGTATAATGACCTTTATTAATGTTATATGAATAATTCTAACTATAGACATCCTTCTTGTTTGGTTATGTGGTGCACATGTCTTAAGATATCGACTAATTTCGTCAAAACTTCTTTATAAAGGTCTTCAAGAGAGACACTTGTAGCTTTGTCTGGCTCACTAACTTGTATAGGCTTGAGTTGTGTATACATATATACCAATCTTGACATTGCAACTCTACATAGAACTTATACTGCAATTTTTATCTTCTAAGGTGACTATATCTAGATGATAGGCCTAATGAGCCTTTGCTCACGGTCTCCTTCATGCTCAGAAATAATGTGGGAAATATTGGTTCCTATGATTGAATCCTTTTAATATACTTATGCTTAGAAGGTGGTCTTATGGTGACTAACATCACTTATTATAGTCTTCAAAATAGTACCATCTATATATATGCTTATAACAAAGGGTATTTACCACCAAATTTGATGTGACATATTACTGCAATATTAGGGAAATACTTGCTCCTAGATGATAATGTGAAGGAGAGTGATAGATAATTTTAGGAATCTTGACCTTGAGTTTATTTTATGAACGTCTTGGGTTTCGGTCCTCTTAAAACAACACAAAAATTGAATTTATGAAACAACACATAATTCATATCTTTTGGAGTGATTTCAGAGCATGTCAATTGTGCTCAGAACTTCGATCTATAGCCTAGGAAGTTTGGTCTAGAGAGAGTTTCTTTTCCACATATTCGAATTCTTCTAATGGATATTAGACTAGGAACTCTGTTGTTCCGCCTTAGGTTACCAAATTATCCTTTCAATCCTCTAGAATAGAAAATATCTCTGCTATTTGTGCTAGTGTATGCGCTCAGAATAATTGAGCCTTTAGCCTCACAAATTCCATCTAGATTATTCATTTTCCTTGAGATGAAATGATGCCAAAACAATCCTCTTTTTTCCCCCTTCCCTCTGTTCAAATCCCTAGCTCTAATACCATTTTGAGAAATCTAGGGCAGTATGTGAGTTAGATTCTTCAATTTGATTTCTCTTATATTGAAATTTACTTGTGAAATTATATGTTGATTATGTTATTGTTCCTTTCATCAAATAAATTCCAACATGAATATCACAAAGACAAGAACACAATATGTAAGCACACAAAATATAGTCTTGCTTATGAATTAAATACAATTATGAAAACTGACACTAGTTACATTCTTCAACATCCTTTATATAGTATTTTGGTGGGGTTCAAGTGCCTCTTGTGGGGCCAACTTGATGGGTTGGCCGACCACACTTAGGGAAAACATGTTTCCCTTAATAACACTAAGTTATGCGAGATCAACAAAGAACTAGAATAAAACCAACAATAGAATATGTTTTAGTAGATGGTTTTTCTCACCTACTGTAATTTTCATCCTTTGACAAGGGAGTTTACTTTTGAATTACTCAACCTCCTTCTAGAGCTAACTAACATAGTGACTCAAACTTCACTATCCCTTAATAGAATTTCAATAGTACTTCTATATAATTATATTTCCCCATCCAAAAAAAATCCCGTGGAGGTCTCATATATATGTAAAATATATAAGTCTAGCAATCTAACCCCTCACAAAAAAAATTATGTTTTATAATTTCCTAAAATTAGTCATTATTAACCACCTATGTGGCATCCTTTGCTTTTTTCAATGTAATTTTTTAACAAAGGATTATTCAACATCCCTATGTGTCACATTTTGGATATTTCCAGATAAATATTCTTCCTACTTACCAAATTAAATAGTAATATATTAATTTTCACTCCAAAAGTGGGTAATTTTTAAGTGAATTAATATCAGCAAGTCCATGTACATTTGTACTAGTTTAAGTATAATTTCGAAGGATTAGTGCTGGGGACTATTCCACTTGTTGTCCCATTGCATTACTTGTCAACTTTGTTACTTTCAATGTCACAGTCAAAAGAGTTAAGTCAAAGCAAGCAACTCATCATAGTACTTTTCATGGTAAGGCATCAATGTTAGGTCTATCAATTCATATTTTCATAGCTCAATATTCTATATTACAACATAGTACAAAGGTGTTGTTGCTTTATGCACTATGGTTGTCACACTAACACTAGACCATGTGAATGTACCACTATCCAAGATGTTGTCATGTGTGCATATCTATACTCAGAAACTACTTTTACAACTCATAAGGTCACTATGTTAAGTTAGCAGTTGTCTTCAAGTCATGGTTTCTATGTCAAGTTTAATATATCAAGGTCATTGTGAAATAAGTCAAACTGTCAAATCAATAGTAAAGTATCATTGACATAAAGTGTCAAATTAAAACATTTTATCATAGCATGCTCATTATTTCAACAAAGGTATTGTTTGTAGCCTTCTTATATTACAATAATGTGTGTAGGTATAAGATAGAACTGAGGTATCAACAAGTTGTAGGACATAGTAGGTTCAATGAGATTAGAATAATAGTAAATAGACTACATCAACAATTAGGAGTCAAGTTCATGTAATTATTTGATTAATATGTCAAGTCCTATGTGTCAAACTAACATGTCATGTCATTTTTTTCACTAGGAAAATACATCACTTGTTAAGTTTGTATAATACATCACATAAAAAAATAATGTTCATAGTCAATGATTGGGTTATTGTTTTTGGTTTTCGAAGTTATTCAACTTACACAAAATGAGATTGAGGCATATATTTTTTTCATGTATTGACAATTGTTGGTGAAGATTATATTTTTTTTCAACGCACAAAAAATATATAGTTATTCTATTATATGTGTTTGTATGTATTTTCTAATTATGATATGTTTTATTTATTTTGGAAAACTTACATGCATGGCAGAGTAAAATGTTTGCTTGTATTGTGGCACAAGCCTACCCACTTTGCTACAAGAACATATACACAAATCTCAACATTAGGTTCAATACACTCATTAGGATGATGACTATTATTACATCTCTAGTTTTTATTGAATTTTACATCTGCAGGAGAGAGATAAACACAAGCATGCACCCATGGGCCATATATAAAAGAGTTTATCTAAAGTGGAAACCCATAGCGGGGAAAACCACAAAAATATATATTCATTATCCTTGGCCAATTTAGTGAAAACCAATCACTTGAGGATCTTTACAAAGGAGACTAATATTCCAATTAAATAGGCCACCTTCACATGAATATCATGTGTCACCATAAACCACTTATAGTAAACTAACCCTTGATTGAAGTAAGGTTAACCTAAAAATCCCATATTTAAGTTTATCTAAGAATTTGGGATTGTTATAATATCCCCCTTACTTGTATCACCTAACGTCAAGTCTCACAACATAATTCCATGACACATGGCCCATGCCATTCCAAAAAAACTTTATATTGATGTCATATGTATTTGGTATAGAAGCCATAATTCTTAGAGAAGACATACCATATGAACTGTATAAATAATCGATACCAAGATTATATGCAAACTTTCATACTAGAGCCAAAAAAAATTATATTGAGGTAATATGGAACTATATAAATAATTGATGCCAATACTGTATGCAAACTTCTATCATAGATCCAAAACAAACTTTATATTAAGGTCATATCAAACTGTATAAATAATACAACTGTGCATACACATCATGGGTTTCGAGATTACAATCATGGGTAATGGTTCACCCTGTTGCAGGTAAGATGAATAAGATTTTCTAGTTACAGCCATTGAAAATTATATTATTTTTTTAAATAGATCTTTGTCGAATATTTAATGACATGAGCTATTTTTTATTAAAACTAACATCTCTGTCGACTATTTGATGGCATAGGTTGGTCATCGAACATTCAAATCTTATCAGTTGGTGTACCCATCAGATAATTGACACCAAAACTAACAAACATAAGCTTCGATCGTTTAACACTCCCTTCAGACAGAACTCTCGTTCATTGAATATCCAATGTATTATTGTCGTCCTGTGGCTGTCAAAGCGATAAAACTCATGTTGCAAAACTTACCTATATTTTCGATTACCCAAAGCCTAAATGTTAGTTTTTCCCATCAAAAAAATGACCTATGTGTCGAATATCTGATGATAGACTTTCACGAGACCTATCAAATATTCGAAATTTGGTCCATTGGATACCAGACGATTTGCAGCGTCACAAAACTGAATTTAAAACATCCTTTTTTTAATGATCATTTCGTCCTTTTCTTATGTTGGATAATCAAGATATGTACCATCGAATATTCGAAGGTTACTAAATTGTCGACTATTCAACATAATTCCAGCAATCATTCGATAAGCACTAATGTGTCAAATAGTTGAAGCCAATAAGTTTCATATCCGATTAATAGCAGTCAAATTTTGGCCCCACTTGTACTAGTGTGGTAACTTGTAGATCAAGGTTGTAGCTCCTTCTAGTAGTGGTTGGTAAATAGTTAGGGGTTGGAGCTTCTTTCAATGGTAACTGGTAAACTTAGGGGTTGTAGCTCCTTTCAATTGTAGTTGATAAATAAGGGAGTAGTAGCTTCCTTCTGGTTGTAGCCATAGAACTTCGTAACAACAAGTATAAGCTTTCTTTTGTGAAGTAAATTGAAGGAAAGTTTGAAGAATCTATGTGTGATATTTTCTAATTTTTATATTGATTCTTGTGATGCTCATATGGACTATTTTTGAAGTGTTTATTAGTGTCTTAGTATCATTACCAGTGAAAGAAATATTTAAAAAATCCTACAATACTGATTCACCCCCCCCCCACTCTTAGTATTATCTTGGTTTCTAACAGTGGGAAGAATGGTAAAGGCCAAACACCCAATGGACTTACCATGCATAAGGAATGAATCTATAGGGGTTCATGCATGAACCCAAATCTAACTCTAAAAAAAAACCTTTGGCATTAATTTCAGGATTCCTATAGGTAAAATACATGAAATTTTCAAACTAGTAGATAAAAAGAATAATGCAAATTAGACAAGCCGACTCAAATTCATCCAACCTGTGACATAGAATTCGAATTGGATTTTAGAAGTTCCAAAGCATCTAGGTTAATAGGCAAGATAAATCACAAAATTCACACAAGAAATAATGGTGTTCCTATGACATAGCAAAGAAACCTTCTCAGTAAACTGAGTAAAAGGAAATTAGATACATTTAACTAAGACATAATTCAATATTGATACCAAAGTCTAAGAGCTATCGATATGACTACTTGTAAGTTCCACAACTAGAATTCATTCAGCCACCTACAAAACACAAGAATACAATTACATATGCCAGAAAAAATTACTCAATCGCAATCTTGGATTTATTTGCATTAGGGTGTGAATGGAGAAAATAGGGTAAAAATCAAGAGTGGAAATGAAGCAGCTTACTAAAGCATTATAACGAGGAGAGTGAATAAATTAACTAAGAGCTTGAAGAACATTGGCAGAGATCAGTCTGATGGATCCACAACCCTCGCAGATCACTTGGATGCAAGAGAAGAGTCTTGGCATTAATTCAAAAGAAATACTCCATAGCCGCCCCGTAGTGGAAAACATGGTGACATTTTAGGAACAAATTCAAAACAACTCCAAGAAATAAATATATACAAACAAAAAACAAATGACTGAAGCTTTTACTCAACAACATTATTGTAAGGTTCCAAGATTAAATCCCCATCGAAGAGAAGGAGTATATGTGTATCAAGAGAATGGAGCCACAAAGATGAACTAGTATAGCGAAAGGTCAACAGGTAGAACCTTGTAGCAGATCCTAACCGCTATTAAATTTCCAATTGAATAAATGAAATTGGGAAAAGTCTTTTCTCCACCCCAAAAAAAAAACCTTAGTGAAAACCCTAAAAAATATCCTACACATAAATGAAAATTGGTATTAGAAATTGATACATTTGTATCAAAACTACAAATATTAATTAGTGCACAAGAGTGGAGAAATTTTACCATTGAAACTCCTGCAAAACCTTTGAATAGTACTAGAAAGTAGAAAATAACACATGATACACAATAACAAAAGGATTTATGGGAATTGATGAATGGAAATATAAGAAGAACATTACATAGTTTTCCCTGTAGAAAAATTATCCCTATAGTAGAAGGGTGCAAGGCAAAAAATAGAGCCAAATGAAAAATGAGAGGGAAATGAGGTTAAGGTGTTAAGTTATGGTATGTTCTATGCTTATAACAGTTTACTTCTTCTTCTTATTACATTCCACATATTAGCAATCACATGTACATAAAGTAAAGTGCAGATAGAACATTAAACGATCAACAGAAAACAAGCCAAGACAAGAGACACAAGATGTGGCGACTAGCCAGGGACAAACCCCACAATGTGTGGGGAAACCCTTTGATCAAATATTCTTTTATCTTCAATAATTTAGCAGAGACAAATAGTACAATGAATCAGCAGTAGCAAACCCTAGATCAGCAGCATCAGCATTAGCGACTTCAACATCAAACTAGGGAAGACGATATCTCATAAACTGACCGTCGGATCGGCTTGATTCCACCACCAAAAGTTGCGTATTTCAGATGATGTTTTGATGAACCTATAGTGTAGTTCATATGAGGAGATCTTCTAGTCCACGCAGGTCAAACTTTACTTCTGTAGTTGTAGCTTCAGTTTCAGCAGCTTCCTTCAAACTAGGGCAGTCGATATCTTGCAAATCGTCCATCAGATTGACTTGATTCCACCACCAAAAGTTGCAGCTTTCAGAGGAGGTTTAGATGAACCTACAATGTAGTTCAGATGAGGAAATATTCTATTCCATGCAGGTCAAACTTTACTTCTGGAGTTGCAGCTTCAGTTTCAGTAGCTTCTGGCTTCACATGTGTGAGGGAGAGACCCTTTTCTACGCAGTAGAGAAGACACTCTTTTCTGCGTAGTAGAGATAGAGATATGTTATGAGATGAGTGAGTCCAAAGGAGGAAAATTTGTCCTATATTTATACACAACGTTAGTGTTTGAATAAATGCGACTATTGGGCTTTTGAGCCTACATGAGTTGTAGGTCGGCTTGATAATAATTCCATAATCAAAATAAATTCATATCTCCATGAATACTTATCGGAATTGGATGATCTTTATATCAATGCTACACCTCTCGATGAGAGGAATCTAATAAAAATAATATCGGCCATGAATAATATGACCCACATGAAGTTTTGGCCCTAGTTTCCAATTTAACACTCCCTCTCAACTAAGGAGAACTTCATCTGCAATCTGTCTGTCAGTCGCTACTATTCATCCATTAAATGCACTACCCTATACAACCTAACCCTTGTCCTGCTCTGCTCTATTCTGCATGTTCTACTTTGTCTTGTTCTACCCTGTACTGATCTGTACAACTCTGCTTTATTATGTGTTGCTCTGCTTTGTTCTGTTCTGCTCTGCTTTTCTCCGAATTATGAAGAATAAGAAATGATCGAGGATGTATCATACTAACTCAAAGTCAGTCTCAGAGTATGTACCACTGGTCCCAAACCAGTCTCAACCAACCCGAAGTCGGCGTCACAGTATGTACCACTCTCACTAGTCCCAGACCAGTACTACACTAACACAAAGTCAGTCTCAGAGTATGTACCACTAGTCCCAGACCAGTCTCAACTGACCTGAAGTCAGCATCATAGTATGGTACAACTTCTACCACTAGTCCCAGACCAGTATCGCAATCTCAAAGAGTGTACCACTGGTCCTAGACCAGTCTCAACCAACCTGAAGTCAGTGTCATAGTATGTACCACTCTCACTGGTCCTAGACCACAACTGCACTGACACAAATTCAGTCTTAGAGTATGTACCACTGGTCCCAGACTAGTCTCAACCAACCTGAAGTCAGCATCATAGTATGTACCACCCTCACTGGTCCCAGACCGGTACTGCACTGACACAAAGTCAGTATCAGAGTATGTACCACTGGTCCCAAACTAGTACTGCACTGACACAAAGTCAGTCTCAGAGTATGTACCACTGGTCCCAGACTAGTCTCAACCAACCCGAAGTCAGCGTCATAGTATGCTACAAATCCTACCACTGGTCCGAGACCAGTATCATTGATCCCATATCAATGGAGGTCATCCTAGCATAGGGAGTATGGTAGATACAACAATGCATCCATTGGTACTACTATGGTCCCTAACTTCATTTCCCTGCTCATTGATCAGATGAGAGGTACTTCCTATGAGTCCCAGACTGCATGGGTAGGATACCTCGACTGGAGAACTAATCAATCTTTTCCTCACATGAGAACACATCAATCCTGCTACAATCGCAATGGAGAACACATCAATCCAGGTCACCATGGAGAACACATCAATCCAGGCCTCACAGGAGAACACGTCAATCCTACTACAGTCTCCATGGAGAACACATCAATCCAGGCCTCATATGAGAACACATCAATCCTACTACAATCGCCATGGAGAACACATCAATCCAAGCCTCACAGGAGAACACATCAACCCTGCTACAATCGCCATGGAGAACACATCAATCGAGGCCTCACAGAAGAACACATCAATCCTACTACAATCACCATGGAGAACACATCAATCCAAGCCTCACAGGAGAACTAATCATACTACTACACAGGAGAGCAAATCATCTTGTCCCACAAGAAAGCGAATCATCTTGTTCCAGTGCACACCACCAGGGGAGTGTTAGTCACCCTGTGGTCATATGTTGCTCCAATAATAACCACAAGCCTTCAGAGCTCCTAGGGCTCAATGTATGCAACATGCAAGACCCTTGTACAAGGGTTTCTTGACGAGATTGGATCTTTCCTCAGGGATTTGACAAGGTGTATCGACCTGTACATCATCTTAATGCAATGGAGTCTCCTTGCTCATCAACTTACCATATCCAAGATGATGTCTATCTGTTGGAGCAATTGACGAATATAGGATTCCTAAATAATTGAATCCCACCTCTGGTTGTTACAGAGAATCACAGTGGTATGTGTTCAAACAGCTCACTGAAGAGCTTCCCCAACTAGGCAGCTTCATACAAGATCACACTCGTAGATATGTATATGGTCTCGATGATGCTTATGGCAACCAACTTCTGCTTCCTTCTCATCCATTATATCTAAGTAGAATCCAAAGAGAAACAGCACTAAAAGTTCTCCAGTGATCCTCCACACTACCTGCCTAATCAGCATTCGAATAATCATGCAGTTTCATATTTCCGGCAGTGTATCTCAATCCATCAGATATTGTGTCTTGAAGACATCTCAGAAGATTCTTGGCACTAATCTAGTGAGGCTCAACCAAATATGAGCTCACAATGCTAACTACAAAACATATGTTCAGACGGAGGTTCACCAAGAACATCAAAGCGAATGAGTTTTGAAACTCAGAGGCATTTCCCAAATCTGGTCTGACATCGCTACCATATAACTTCTAAAATTTAAGATCCCCAAGGTAGTCACAGGCTTGCAGTCCACCATATCAAATCTTTTCAGAACCTTCACCACATATTTTCCTTGAGATAGGAAAATTTCCCTTGGCTTCTGCCACACTTCAAGTCCTTAGTTCTTCATTTCAAATTCAGAAGCCAACTCCCTCTTACATTTGAGAATGAGAGGGTCTGCACCTATTAGAAAGAGGACATCCACATACAACGCCAGTATGAGAGGCTTTTCATTTTCAACCTTAAGGTAAAGGTTAGGATCGGCTTCACTCCTAGTGAATCCTAGCTTCATCAAGTAGATGTTGATCCTCTCATGCCATGCTCGGGGTGCTTGCTTCAGCCCATAGAGAGCATTCTTCAACCTGCATACATGATATTTTCGATCATAAATCTCATATCCTTCAGGTTTCTCCACGTAGACCTCTTCTTTGATCGATCCATGCAAGAACGCGGTCTTGACATTCATCTGATGTAGGTTCCATCCTTGTGAAGTGGCAAGGGCTATGAACGAGCGGATGTTCGTATATCTGGCAATAGGTGAAAATATTACATCATAGCCTATACCTTCCTTCTGGGAGAAACCACGCGCCACAAAACGAGCCTTATACTATTCTGTACTTCCATCTACTGCAACTTTATCTGGTAAAGCAATTTTGAAGTAACAATTGTCTTGTCCTGGGGTCTGGGAACTACTTCCCAAACACAATTCTCCATAATAGACTCATATTATTTTGTCATGGCATCCTTACATACTTGATGCTTGACGGCATCAAAGAATGATGAAGGCTCATTTTGTATGATCATGCTCATGATGGTCAGGTATCCATGATACCTGTTAGGTTTCTTACTTTCATGAAAGGTTCCTCGGGGTGCAGCATGTCTTTCAGCATCATCAAGCATCCCCCTAAGCCATGAAGGCCTCTTCCTGGAAGAGGAAGGCTTAGGTGGATAAATAGGATCCATCGATTCTTCCACATCAGGCATTGTTACATCATCTACCCATAGAGACAGCTTCCACAATCGTATGGTGTCACACCATTCTACTCTGGAGTGTGTGGTGTAGTAGTCTCCCTCTTAATGCCAACCTCAGGTATGCCTGAGTGAACCAACTGTAATATATCGGAGGTCTTACTTAAGCTTGAGGGTAATGGTCCCCTTTTGAGCTTTTCTTCGGCACATCCCGAACATACTCCTTCTTTTTTCTGCTCGGAATTCGAGCATCCCTATTACCATATGTCTTACATCGGGTAGATCTTTGTAATGAAGGTGGGCAAACCTCCAATGCCAAAGTTTGAAATGAAGAGATGTGTCATAAGACATGACACCTAGCAGACTTCCACCGAGCTGATATAAAGAATCAACTCAAAACCCAAGAGTGAAAGCAACTTTAAAATTATTTTTTCATATATGTACCTTGCCATCGTTGAAGGTTACCTTGTAGCCTTTGTCTTCCATTGCCGAGATGGACACCAGGTTCTTTTTTTTTTAGGTCAGGTGCATTTAATACATCCTAGAATTTCTAGCCTTCTTGAATGGTTGTCCTCTTCCTTGATTCCCAACTCTCCTCTTACCTTTGCTATTGAATTTGCCATTCCTTTGATTGCCATTAGAGGGATTTTGATCATCGTCCCAATGTGAGTCCTTTTTATTAGGGCACTCCCTTGCATAGTGACCTGCTTTATTGCAGATGTAACATCGTCCTTGTCTTCCACCCTTAGGTCCAGCTTTTCCTTTTGATTTAGTCCCAGAATTATTTATTTTCTTAGCATGAGAAGAAAAGGCAGCAAGAGGACCTTTAGGCATGGGCATTTCTTGCTCTTCTACGCTTGTTTCTTCTTGAATGCATCTAGCCATTAATTCCTCGAAACCAAGAATTATATTATTGTTCAGAAGAGTAGTCCTTAACACGTACCAATCGGATGTTAATCCTCCAAGAGTCGTGAGTGCCATTTCTATGTCAATAATAGTCTCCCCAATAGATAGGAGATCGTTCTTGATCTCGGTGATTCTTAAGAAGTATGCTTGCATACTCTCATCTTTACCCTTCTTGATTTCCCTCACAGCTTATTTCTAAGAAACAAAACTTGATTTGCATCATTAACTTTAAATAAACTTACCAGTCTATTGTAGATTTCCTTGGAGGTGTACAGTTCAGAGATGTAAACCACCAAGTGCTTGTCGATAGAGTCCTGGATGATCTTCTTCGCTTTAACTTATTCGTTCTTCCATTTGTTCTTGGCAACAGGAGGTGCATTTGATGGAGGCTCAATAATATTGCCTCTCACATGATCCAACACTCCTTGATCCTCAAGGGTTAGATCAATAGACATCTTCCATCCATGATAGTTAGCTTTCTCACGGAGCTTGTCTTTGACAGGAAAGAGTGTTTAGGACCCCATCGTTCTTTTAGGATAGCCTTGCCAATATTCTCTTCGGTGATTGCTCTTGCTTTTGCTCAAGCTTTGTCTTCACCTCAGCTCTGAAACCGTGTTAAGTTATGGTATGTTCTATGCTTATAATAGTTTACTTCTTTTTCTTATTATATTCCACAGATTAGCAATCACATGTACATAAAGTAAAGTGCAGATAGAACATTAAACGATCGACAGAAAACAAACCAAGACAAGAGACACAAGATGTGGCGGCTAGCCAAGGAAAACCCCACAATGTGTGGGGAAACCCTTTGATCAAATCTTCTTTTATCTTCAGTAATTCAGGAGAGAGAAATAGTACAATAAATCAGCAGTAGCAAACCCTAGATCAGCAGCATCAACATTAGTGGCTTCATCATCAAACTAGGGCAGATGATATCTCACAAACCGATTGTCGGATCGGCTTGATTCCACCACCAAAAGTTGCGGCTTTCAGAGGAGGTTCAGATGAACCTATATCGCAATTCAGATGAGGAGATATTCTAGTCCACGTAGGTCAAACTTTACTTCTGCAGTTGCAGCTTCAGTTTCAGCAGCTTCCTTCAAACTAGGGCAGTCAATATCTTGCAAAATGTCCGGCAGATTGACTTGATTCCACCACCAAAAGTTGTGGCTTTCAGAGGAGGTTCAAATGAACCTATAGCATAGTTCAGATGAGGAGATATTCTAGTCCACGCAAGTCAAACTTTACTTCTGCAGTTGCAGCTTCTGGCTTCATATGTGTGAGGGGGAGACCCTTTTCTGCGCAGTAGAGAAGAGACTCTTTTCTGCACAGTAGCGAGAGAGAGAGATGTGATGAGATGAGTGAGTCCAAATAAGGAAAAGTCCTCCTATATTTATACACAACGTTGGTGTTTGAATAGATGCTACTATTGGGTTTCTAAGCCTACATGAGTTGTAGGTCGGCTTGATAATAATTCCATAATCAAAATAAATTCATATCTCCATGAATACTTATCGGAATTGGATGATCTTTATATCAATCCTACACCTCGTGACAAGAGGAATCTAATAAAAATATTATCAGCCATGAATAAGATGACCTACATGAAGTTTTGGCCCTAGTTTCAATTTAACATAAGGATCTTTACAAAAAATAAAAACCCTAGGCTCTCATAACATTGGATCAACCAAAGTAATCTATATTGTCTATGGTAGAGCTCCACCAGTCCCCATGTGAAACCATCCACCATTACTTTTTTGATGCATATTATAGGACCATGTGGCAAGACCATGTGCCACCAAGTACATCATCATTTCATATGAGAACCACATTCAGGGTAAATATTGCAAGGCTAAGGGTAGAATTTTATAACGTTAAACCAAAGTCACCATACACCATAATGATTTTTTTTCAAATGGGTAAAACAACATACATGGTATAGCTTAGAAGAAACAAAGCTTATGATATAGTCCAAAGTGTAACACCTTAAATCCTAACTGAGAAGGATGAAGGTTATAAAATACCATGGGTATATAATAGCTTAGCGAAATAATTTAAAGAAGTATCGAGGAAACATTGCAACTGAAAAAATACTTCCTAAAGAAAATACATATTATATAGTATGTCTTATATGGAAATGAGTACAGGCCAGAAATATGATTCATACTAGCTAAGCAAGTAAATAAAATACCCATAGAGAGAAACATTAAGAATATGAGATAGACATAAGTAAAATCAATGGCATGCAATCAACATTGAATGCACATCAAATAAGCCAAAATTGAGTAGTATATGTTGACTACTTTCATGTGAAAGAAAAATATGGTGTAACAGCCCTGAAATAAAAACATGTAATTAATTAGATTAGTCATGTGATTTATAATCAACACGCAATTTATCAATTAATTAACATAAAATTTCAAAAATCTCAGTAGAAACAACTTACCCGTGGCGATGATGTTTCTCACTTGTGATTTCGGGGTTGAACGCTAGTTGAATTCTGCTAACTGCAACAAAGTCTTAGGGACGACTCTTCACCCAACCATAGGCTCAATTGCACAAAAGCTTGCTAGAACTGGCCACCCCCGAGCCCTCAATCAACGTACTACTGCCAGGGAATCCTTTGTCTCACAACACTATTCTCCCAAGAGAATGGATGATGGAATCATGGAATGATGGAATGCCTCTCATCTTCCTCACCATCTATTAAATAGAGCAAACATTGGAAGTGAAACCAAATGCACACACTCCATGTGTCAACATGCAACTTTACTGCTTTCTTGTTTTATTTCTTTTGTTTTTACTTTTTGATAGCTTTACTGATTTTTTACTATTTTTCTAGCTATTTTTATTTATATTTATTTAGAGCTTTAGTATTGTTATTTATTATTTTATTATTATTTATTATTTATTATTTATTATTTATTTACTATTACTATTTTTTATTTATTGTCTATTATTTATTTTCTTGTATTTTAATATTATATTATATATTTATTATTATTATTATTTTTATTATGATTTATTATTTATTATTAAGGGACATTACAAATGGTATGTAAATTGAGGTTCATTACATATGGTATCAAAGCTATAGGTTCAACATTGAGGCCTATGGGCCAACCCACATCGGAAATTTAGCAAAAGTTGTCATGTAAGAAGAGAGAAATGGTAGAAGCATATCCCAAATATCCTAGTGAAAGAGAGTATATTTGGGCGCAATAGGAGATGAAGTTCCCAACTGATAGCATGGAAAATTTTAATTCTAAATAGGGAATGAAGAACAATATGTCACTGGATAGCAGAAAAGATACAATTATATTGGAATGCATGGATGGATACTTTTGTTAAATAGCTAGTTGTATTTAAAGAGAAGTGTTATGTTCATATGTGGTATGGAATTGTTTAATCACGGGAAATGACTAAACATCCATGGAAATATGCATATATTAGATCTATTGGAACTCATTTTCCTAATTGTTACTAATATTGGTTATGGAACAATGTACAACAAATTTAATAAAAGACAACACATGTCGATTAATGTAAGAGTTAGATTTTAACAAAGAATAAACATTGGCATACACACTATGTTGGTGTGTACAAAAACCATAATTTTATAATATGGATCTATATTGTGGGTATACAGGTAGAAGTAGTGCATACAATTTATGCATGATTTCCTATAACAGTGAAGTGGATTAGAAAAAGGAAGGATGTAGAAAGACTTACAATTCATGAAAGGTTGTTATGAATCTTGTGTATGAAATATAGAAATGTATAGAGGCACTGTTTGTTATTGAATATGGTAAACCTAATGATTGGTATGGAAAAACACATATCAATACCCAAGTGCATCTAATAACTAATTATAAAATGAAACAATTTTCCTTAAGAGGTGGTCACCTAAATAGGCTATATACATATGGGCCTGCGTGTGAAACAAAAAGCTAAGTACTATCCTAATCACCCAAAAATAATACAAAGGAGAATGGAGTGACAAAATTTGAAAAGAAAACAAAACAAAAAACAAAACAAAACAAAACAAAAAAACAAAAGACATAAAAAACAAAAAACAAAAAAACAAAAACAAAACAAAAAACACAAAAGTCAAAAGTATTATCTCCAATCATAATAGTCAAAAGCATATAATCAAATAGAAATAATATGTTGTTCTATGTATAGGATAATGTGAAAAAGTAGAAACACAAATTGTAATGGCAGAGTACCAGCCTGAGTATGTACTAGATTTAAACAAAAGGATGTAACAAATATGTGTGGTTGTTGAGGAGACATTGACATCCTAGGTTATCATGAAAGTATCTGTAACAAAAAATGGTGACATGATAAGCTTATATGTGAACAAGGAAGTATTGTTAATGAATAAATACTCTAGGATGGGGGTTTGAAGTGAAAACCTGCCACAAATGGAAAATATACATATGATTATGTACAACTTAACCATGTTTCAAGTTGAAAATCCAAGAAATAAATATACCTTGAGGGTTTTTTAGTGTTAGACTCTACAAACTTACTAGTAGTGGACATTAATCAAAAATCGTGGTGATCAAAAAGGACCTAAGTTTTAATTTCGAAGTGTTTGAAGCATACTGGTAAGGATTTAAAGTAAAATATAGTAAGAGATTATACCAGGATAAGCTATGACAAATTAAAATATATGAGACCAAGTTAATGAACATGTTATGATCTGGACTAATTAACAAGAAGACAATATGGGAGCTATTTCTCCTAGTGAAACATGATATTCTCAAGTAGAGAGAAACGTGCTAGATGAAAAATGAACAGAAATTATAAAAATTATAAGCATATCCAATATTAATGGTGTCACAATTTGAATAGTTGTATCATGAAAAAAAAACATATATTAACAGCACAACTCAAGTGTTAGTATGTAAGTGTTGTAACTTATGGCTATAAATAAAAGTAATTACTATGATGAGTAGGTTTAGTCTACAATACTGATAAGATTTATGAAAGAACTAATAATATTTTCACTAGGAAATAGATAAATATTTCTAGAAACTCCAAAAGAAATCTTGTGTGACCATTTTTTATTGAAAATTATCATATAGTGATTTCCTTGTAGATTGAATATTTGAGTTAGAATACCTGAATAACCTAAGAATTGTGGCATGGAGCATGGCTAATCAGATTTTTTAGCGAAGAAAACATGAGGATACAGGTAATTTTGTGACACCTAAGAATTACCAATTAAAAATATTGTAAAAAAAAAATAGTGTCGATAGGACAGTAATAGAATATCATAGTAATTGATGGTTATGAGAAATCAATCTCATAAATAACCACGAAAGTAAAACATTTTGAGATTAAAAAAAATGATAATGATAATGGCATTGGGTTTGCCCCAAAAGACAAGAAAAAACATGAAAGCACTTGGGAATAGTGCGGAAAAGATTCAAAAAACATTAGCTTTAAGCATAAATGGGTAAGCATGAAATTGATCAAAGAAAAAAAATAAGAGTGAAAACATGAAATTACTAAAAGAGGAGTTCTAATTGACCCGAAAAAGGACAAAGAAATGTTTGATTTGGCATAGAACTAAAGAATGAAATGATCCTTAGAACTATATGGGATTACATATTAGTATGGTTGACTCATTGGAAATTTCAATAACTAATAGCATTGTCCATAAAGAAAAGTGTTAAAAATTCTCTGGAATCAAAAGGACTGGAAAATTTAGTAGATTGAAATGGTATTTAACTAAATATTAATTTGAGTTGATGCCATAGGATAAACAAGTGGATGTTGATTAGATTCCCTAGAGAAACCCAGCAGAATTACATAGATTTATGGCTTAAAAACAGACAGCGAAAATGTAAAAGTTTATGGTTGAGTGTTCTATCCATATCTATGAAGGGAAAACTCTTAACCTATTTTTGCTAGTTAACATTTTGTTTTAAAATTATCGAGAGGATGTTCCTAAATTGATAAATGTACTAAAGCCTATGTGCATAGGAATGCAAGGGGAAAAGACCTCGTGGTTGTAAACGAAATAAAAATATGTATAGAATCTTCATCAACAACCTACAATGCAGGATGAATTGAAAACTCAAGGGAGTGCATTATGGGAAAATAGTGGAAAAAGTATAAAAAGAATGTTTGTATGTTTGGGTTATTACTATCCTTGATGTTTGACTATAGAACACAAGTATAGTAGTGATGTTTTTCTTTTGCCTTGCCATGTGTTGCTATTATGGACAACAATATGACAACCATGAAAATGGTAGAAAAAGGACGATATCCTAAAAATTATATATGAATGACTAATGCATATTGACATTATTATATCAAGATAACGACATAAAATGTTTCATGGTATGACAAATTACTAGTTGTGAATCATAAGAAAAGGGAAGGTAAGTGTTAGAACATTAGAAAGGAAAAAATATTTTCTTACCTTGATAGTTACTTGTGATTTCTTTTATTTCTTATTATCTTATTTTATCTCCTTATCATCAAGTAGCTATCAAAAACATGAACATGAATATCAACAAAATAGAGACATAGGATATAGGCTCTCATCTAGGGATAAACCCCTCTTCTAGGGGAAAACCCAAAAATTTTCTTCTCTTTCTTTAGAATCAAATCAAATAAGATAACCAAGACCTTTGACCAAACCAAAAAAGCTCCTCCAATCCACCAAATCAACCCCCCAATATTATTAGTCAAACTTCAATAGTCAATTCTAGTAAGACAACTTCAATCCTGCAACAAACTCATATTTCGGCCCTCTTGCTTTAGAATTTCGACACTACTGCAATCCTGCAACTTTGACCCTCCTACAAAAACCCAAAAACTCTCACATGTGGCAAAAAAGAGAAAAAATATCTTCAAATCCTTTGCTAGGGATCATCCTTCTTTGTTTTAGGGTTTCTCCTTCTTTCCTCAGTATTTCGCATTTCTTTCTTGCTCCTACAGCTATAGATTGAAACTTGCTTAATGGATATCCAAATGAGGTCGAGTAGCACTGCTTTTATATTCATTATATGTGGTTGAATTCCTTCAACGAGGCCGACTTAACTGGAGGGCAGGATGACTTTGTGGAGCAGTGACAAATGACTATTTTTACGTAAAAATATTTTTTTCTTCTTTGACATAATGAGCCCAATAAGGGTCTAGGAAAAAATTACATGGACAATGACTCATGACATAAACCCTAGAAGCACTCAATGGGTGCTTTGACCTAGAAATAAAAAAAATAAAGCATGAAACCCATGCTTATAAATAATATTTCTTTTACATTAAATTTTATTTTCTTTCTTTTTGACAAATACATTACATCGTGACTCAAAAGCAATTATGAATACCAATGCTAGTTACATTTCTCAATAGCAAGTAATTAGCTATTTAATTATTATTTCCACTATGAAAAATGATATCAAAGGAAATTGGTAATTCCATGTTTTGAATTTCATGGTAAAATCATTGGATGGGGTCCATGTCGCTTGACATAGCCATTGGGTAAGTGTACAAAAGGACTTATTGCTATTGTTAATGTGATATACTAATGTTGCTAACCCTTAATGGGTGCATGTTGATGACTCTTGTTGGGTGCAGCTTGATGACCCTTGTTGGGTGCATCAATGATAATTGATAGCACATGTTTAACATGGAATAAAACATGTTGGAAACAGAATGTGAATTTTAGGCGAGAGTAAATTTTTGCTCCAGAATTGAGCCATCAATCAAAATAAAGTACAATGAAGAAACTTAAACTTAAGGAGGTTATTTCAAAAATGGAAAAGAAATGCAGGAGCCATTTCTTTCACTTCTTTCGAAGGAATGAGAATGCGGAAATGTCGAGTATAGTGTTTACTTCAAGGGGGGATATGTGATACCCTTAGTGCACTGCTTTTTGTATACATGATTATTTAGTTATTGGTAAATATTATTGAACCAAATAGTTGAGGTGGCCATAACTGACTTATGTAAATAATTTTATAATGAATCAATCTTTTATTCCTTTTGGGAATATTATGGGAAATGGCACGTGAATGATGTGGATTGCCTTACTATCTAAGATTTTGTTAAGTGTTAATTCCATATGGTAGACCTTCCCAAATTCTTCCAAAAAAATTGGGAGAAAGATTGCCACATAGGAGACAACATAATGGGAGAGAAATATTATGTTGTGTGCAAGGATCATCTTAGATGGAAAGAAATGCTAAGTTGGGTAAAAATATAAGCATAAGAACAGCAGGAGAGAAAGATGCTCTTATGAAGGAGAAATTCAAGATAAGCTTAGTTAGAGAGAAATGCTAAGTTGGAAAAAGGAAAAATATTTTCTTATCTTGGAAAAAAAAAAACCTAGGCAAAAATGTAGGCATACCTTAAAAGAAATACGCAGCTAGAGATCTGTTGGGAAGAGAATTGATAAATCCCATGGAGTGAAAACACTTTTGATAACCTTTGGTTGTGGAGAAATCAAGAGGGAAGCAAGGAGCCTGAGCTCAGGAGGAGTTTTTGGCAGTGCAACTTGTTGGTTGGGAGGAACGTGAATTTCCCAAATAAATTGTTATCTATGTTTAATAGCAGACTTATCTCTATTTTCACGTAGTATATTGGGTTAAAAGTAAATGATTAAATATTTATGTAAACTCATATGCGTTGAGGTGTATTAATTACTTCCAATACCACTTACAGAAAAAGGTACAGCAAAGTATCTAATAAGAGATGGTAAAATATAATAATGCATAGAGACTCGATCACATGCATTAATATGTGAATGGATTTTAGAATAATCTTAATAGTTGGTAAATAAACCATGAGGGTGATGGTAGAATATTGTAAAGGAGGAAAAATATATTTTGTTTCTTAAAGGCATAGGTTGCATGGTTACTATAATTCTAATAAACCAAGTATTCATGTTTATAGCTAATGTAAGCTTAGAAAAATATTAAATTGAAAAACGTCAACTAGATTTTATCCTATAAGATTCCATGTGGTTGTCATAGGTATTATATAGGCAAACAGGTTTTGAAGGTCTTGTATTCCTTGTAAATACCCAAGCATGCACGTAGTAACTAATGACTTGAATATTCTCATGATTACCTCTAAGAAAAAAGGACAACCTTGATATAGCGTCGAGGCTTATATATCACTATTTTATATACAAAGTATTTTTCACAAGAATAGTGGGTATGACTTTAAGCAGGAAGGAATTAATAAAAACCCTAGTGATATTTTCAAGAAAATAGAAGTAAATATAACGGAAGTTTTAAATTTAATTACATTGCCTTTGACTAGGGGTTGTAGTGGAATGGTAAGGAAGGGTGAACATTGATTATACCCAATGTTAGAAAGAAAGGAAGGGTGAACATTAATGATACCCAATGTTGGAAAGAATATATATATATATATATATATATATATATATATATATATATATATATGCAATTGAAAATGATAATGGGTTTTTATTCAAGGAGAAATTAAAAAAAAGAAGTATAGTCAATCTTATACAAGAAACTGTAAATTTTTCAGTACAACAAGAAAAACAAATTATGAGCTATCTAGAGAAATAAGGAATTCAGATATGCATTTATAGTTATTCCAACTAGTATATATATGATGCCTATTAAAAAAACGGCAGTTTGAAGCACTACCCAGGTTAAGCTTACATAACGATTGTAAGAGTTGAAAATATACAGGGGCAGAAATGATCAGACAACATTATCAAAATTGATTTACCATCCTTTGATTTTTTTTTTACATAGAGAGATTGAATTAGAAATATGCTTGCCAACTGAATGATTTCAGTCTAGTGGGATTTTGTAGACAAGTTCAATGGTGGTTCCAATGAGTTTTTCATAGTAAATAAGGCCAGGTTCCATTTGGAGAGATTTATTTGATAAATTGTCAGCAATTGTATTAAACTCTCTATAGATATGTTGGAAATTGATCACCTGGAAGTCCTTCATCTTCTCTTATATTTTCCTCTTCCATCCTGCAAGATTAATAACTTCTAATTTAGCTTTTCCTACCAACTAATCAATCACACATTTGGAGTCTCCCAAGATTTGAATATTTTTTATGTTCTTTGTTGAAGCCAAGAACATAAGAACCTAGACAAAAATTAGTTTTTATTTTGTATTTGCACTGGCTCCTAGGCCAACTTTGAAATATAAGGATTTTCCTTCTGTAATTTTGATCATGCATCACCCTCCATAATAAGAATCTTGTGCAGCACCATCAAAAAACCCAAACCGATTATCTTGGAGCTAGCTGGGAAATTGAATTCTTCTCAATTTTGTCTGGAAGCGAAGCTGAGAGTACTCTCTGTAGTAGGATACAATTGTGGAAGAAATATAAGGTATATTTATACTTGCACTTTTGAAGATTATTTTATTTCTTTGGAGCCATATACTCCATGCCACAAAGATGGGAAGTGTAAGATGTTGTTTAAATTTTCCCACTAAAAATTGAAGAAAATCCTCAAAGGACGTCTGTTAAGGATGTTCTCTAATATCTAGGATTTTCCAAACCAACTTCCATATATTCTTGGCATATTGGGATCCAATAAAGATATGGTCCACATATTCATCCTACTTTCTTATGGTCCACTTAATTTATAGTATAGTACAGTGGGAAGAATGGCAAAGGAAAAAGCCCCTAGGGACTTATCATGCATAAGGAAACAATCTACAGGGGTTTGTGAATGAATCCAAATCTAACTCTAAGGAAAAACCTTGGGCATTAACTTCAAGACATATCTAAGTAAAATACAATAACATTTCAAACTAGTAGATAAAATAGAACAATACAAATTTACTCAAATTCGTCTAACCTATGGTATATAAGTTGAATTGGAGTTTAGAAAGTACGAAGCATCCAGAGTAATAGGCAAGCTAAATCACAAAATTTCCACAGGAAATAACAATGTACATATGACATAACAAAGAAACCTTGCTAGAAAACCGACTAAAATGAAAGTAGATACATTTAAGTGTTAAGACAAAATTCATTATTGATATTAAAGTCCAAGAGTTGTTGGTATGACTACATGTAAGCTCTGCAACCAAAATTCATTTAGACACAAGAATACAAATACATATGTCAAAAAAAATTACTCAGTCGCAATCTAGGGTTTATTTGTGACAAGGTGAAAATGGAGAGAAAAGATTAAAATCCTCAGAGGAAACAAAACAACTTACTAAAACATTATAATGAGCAGAGTGAAAAAATTACCTAAGAGCTTGAAGAACTTTGGAAAGGTGAGTCCAAAAAAGCCACAACCTTCACAAAGCACTTGGATTCAAGAGAAGAGTCTTGGCATTAATTCAAAATAAATACTCCATAGTCACCCTGTAGTGGCAAACATGGTGACAGGTTAGAAATGGATTCAGAAAAAGTCCAAGAAATAAATATACACATTTGATCAAAACTCTTACTCAACAACACTATTGCAAGGTTCCAATATTAAATCCCATTCGAAGAGAAGAAATATACACATAGCAAGAGAATGAAGTCACAAAGACGAACTAGTATAATGAAAGTTCAACAGGTAGAACCCTATAATAGAGATGAACCGATATTAAATTTCCAAATGAAAAAATTAAATTGGAGAGAGTCTTTTCCACACCCCAAATGAGAACCCTCAAGGGAAACCCTGAAAAAGGTCCTACACACAAACGAAAATTGGTATTAAAAATTGATACATCTTATCAAAACTACAAAGATTAATTAGAGCACAAGAATGGAGAAATTTTACCATTGAAACTCCCTCAAGACCTTTGAACGCTACTAGAAAATACAAAAGAACACATGATGAACTAAAACAAAAGGATCCATCTCAATCAATTAAAGGAAATAGAAGAATACTATTACTAAGTTTCACGTATAGTAGAAGTATCCTTGTAGTGGAGGGGTGTGAGGCACAAAATAGATCCAAATGAAAAATGAGAGGGAAATGAGGTTAGGGATATTTCCAAAACCCTAAAACCCTACGCTCTCACACTATTGGATCAACCAAAGTAATTTGGATCATCCACGGTAGAGTTCCACAAGTCACCATGCTCCACAATTCCCCATGTGGAAACCATGCGTCATCTCTTCATTGATGCGTATTATAGGACCATGTGGAAAGAAAACGTGCCAGCAGGTACGTCATCATTTCATATGAGCACCATGTTCGGGGTAAATATTGCAAGGCTAAGGGCAGAATGTTATAACGTTAAACCAAAGTCACCATACACCATAATGAGTTTTTTTCAAAGGTGTAAAATAATATACCTGGTATATCTTGGAAGAAATAAATCTTATGATATAGTCCAAATAATAATGTCCTAAAGCCTAACTTATAAGGCTGGAGATTATAAATTACCATGGGTATATTATAACATAAGTGTTGAGAAAACATTGTAACCAAATAAATACTTCCTAAATAGAAAACATGTTATATAGTATGTCTTAGACGGAAAATGAGTACATGCCACAAATATGAGTCATACTAGATAAGAAAGTAAACAAAATACTCATATAGAGAATGTTAAGAACATGAGATAGACAGAAGTGTTGAAAAATATAGTAAGAAATTCTCAATTTGATTTTGCCTTCATTAAATTGAGAAAATTTGAATTTCCACATCAACAGACAACTTCGATGATGTTAACTTGTGTGACATGGCTTGTGTCACCAATTTTACTTAGCAGACAACTTGGATGATGTTAACTTGTGTGATATGGCTTGTGTCACGAATTTTACTTAGTAATTTCGAGTTAGACGAGTTAGAGTTCAGTTCTACATGTGTGACTGCTAATTTGTAGCAATCAAGGTTAGTTATTTCAAGTTTCTTTCAGTTAAACTAGTTCCAACTTTTCAGGAACTAGTGGAAGGTCAATTAAGCAGTGGAACTTCAGTAAAACTCATTGATCGTCTATTTAACTGATCAATCAACCCAAAATAGCTAGTGCATGCAAAGAATTCGAGTTACCCATTTGAGGTGGAGATTCCAAGTAATTGTAACATCAGTTGTAGACTAGTCTTGACTGTACAAGTGTTGCATGCAGTCAGATGAGCAACCTAAAGGAATTGTGCAATTAAATTGAGGAAATTTCCTAAATAATAGGGGTTAATTCCTCAAGGAACAATGCAAGGAAATAGGAGCTCAATCGGAGGCAAACTTTGACTAAGTCTAGGTCAGAGGCCTTCAGTGAGCAGAGAGATAGGTTGTGCACTCACAAGTTGAGCTCAATTGAGAAAATCAATTGTAATACATCTCTATTTCACTTGATTGATGACAAAGGCATTGCAATTTTTAACAGATTGCTTTCCCCATATAAAAATACTTGTTTCATGTGTGTTATTCCTACTTGCATGTCTAAAGTTTTTGTTCTAAATTGTGAATTAATGTTTGCAGAGCAGTAGTGTGGCTATGTTTCTTATGATTTTAATTAAAACTTCATGAGTAGTTTCAAATCTACAGCCTAATTTATACAATAAGTAAAATCAAAGGCATGCAATCAGCGTGCATCGAATAAGCCATGTGAGTATTATATATTGATTATTTTCATATAAAAGAAAAAAAATGGTATGTAAATTGAGTTTTCTTACAAATTTATTCGACTCAACCAAGACAAAAGAAGAAAGATAAAAAAGATTAAAAGTTGGAAAAACCAAATGAATATATTCAACCATCATACCTCATTTGACAGTACTTTCACATCACATTTAAGACTATGTGATGTCACATCGAAATTTAAACCAGAATCGACTGCAAAATCTGAAAAAGTGAGTGAGCCATGTGTGTCACATGAGTTTATAGATATACAAAAATTGAGCGTTCATGCGACGACCATCTCCAAATAGATCCTAAGGCTAAACTTAATGAATCATTTAACTCAACAACTATAAACCCAGACAAACATTCAACATTATCTATTATATTTCCTGAATTCTCACCAAACATAGTAGTTGAAGTTGCAAAAATTCCCAAATTTCCAAGCCCAATTATTTCTAATCATGAATTACTCCAGTGCCTGAGAATAGAATAATTTCAAGAATATTTCAAAATGGGAAAGAATTAAGTGCGATTTCAAGAGTTGGATGTCACTGTAGAACCAAGAACAAAGGCTCAATTTCACTAGTCGACTACAATAGAGTTGTAGATTCGAATTAATGATATCACACAAATAAAAATGGATGAGCTCTCTTGGGAAAAATACATTGAGTCATTCAAGAAATGGGGGAAAATCGATAACAAGTGGATTGAGGAGTTTGAAATGCTACATGTAGTCGGCACCCGATATATCCTAAGCGCCCCATTATTTGCAAACTTACACAAGTTGAAGGAAGAATCTACTAAGTCTATCACTATTTTGTACCACAATGGTATTTTGTGGTTAGAAAAACCACTGAATATTTTGGCGACAACCATTCACAACATCACTGGCCTACCACACCAAGGAGATAAGATTCCAACATTTGATATGACTGCTTAGATCCATAATTTTATAGACAGAACGACAGCCAAAAACTCTAAGGGGTTAATTATTAGTCAAGTTCGTGAGTAACAAGCTAAATGAGCAGGCATCATTGTCGCCCCTTGCCTCACTTTGGCAGGTAGAGCCTCCTATTTCAAATTGAATATGCTTGAGGAAATTGGTCAAATCGTGTAGATTGGGAAGGTATACAATTAGGCACAACATGTATCTGACATGGTTAGAGCTAACTACTAAGAATGTCAAAACTTTGTGGAGTCCATCAGATTCCCATCCTTGTTAATTTGGCTAGCTATGAGGCAAGTCTCTCAAGTTGGAGAAACTTCATTTACCAAGAAATCCATTCCCCTTATGAATAAATTTAAAATATTTTCACATGGGTGTTTATGAAAACTATAGTCGGTTAGCCCCCATGAAATATTTAAAATTTTATTATTGAATTCAAAGTCAGTGTCAAATAGATGGAGGGTTCCCCAGCACATATGACATTTTTTTCCCACTACGTTGCATATTCAATTGTTTCTGGACACAATTAAGGTATAGAATGTTGAAATCAATGATGTTGACCCCCGTGAACTACCATACCAGCCTACTATTGATCAAATATCTGCATAATTAAGTCAGAAAACCAATACAGTGTTTCCAATTCCATCATTGGCTACAAAGCCCCAAACAAATGTAATTATACCACTTTCATATGCAGAGAAAGAAGAAGAATCAGAGGCATAGTTCTACATAGAACCATTCAAATTCAACCTATTAGTGCCTCTGTCAGAATCTCCTGAAAATACTACAAGAAAAGAAGTACATAGCTCTACTTAGGTCAAATCACTAGTAGTCAGGATAAACTGGAAAGAAGTATTTGTTTATGATCCTTAAATGCAAAATTGTTACATTGAATTTTGTCACCTTGACTATCTGCAGTTATATGGCCCCATCAATAGCCATATTGTCCTCTTTGTCAAGCCCCATACCTCTACTCTTCATATCAAAACTTCAAAAGAGAGAAAGTCACTTGAAAACATGTTTATCTCTGGGTACGCAGGTTCTCTCTACCTTGGCTGCATGTACGCACCCCAAATACACTGTACCTGCGTATTTATACGCTCTGTATGCTAAAGCTTGGGTGCGTACCCCTGTAAAGGTCAAAAGGCACAAGTTTCATCTTTAAA
>APFE030930710.1:30864-99101 GCA_000404065.3 Pinus taeda
TTAATGAATTATTTCATGTATTTCTTGGTCAATATGATAAATATGCTTTGTTTTATGATGAATATTCAGATGCTATGTAATCGTTTGCTTTGTTAGTGTATGCAGGTCTGAAAGTGAAGGAGGAGCTCATCTGGATCAGCAAGGCTGGACTGCTACAACAAGTGTGGGACCTAAGGTAAGATCGAAAACATTTGAATTCTCATAGAATGATGTTTATCTAGAGAAGGATAGCTCTTGTTTGGTTTGTTTGTCATTAGAGAGTCTTAGACTCCTAGGAAGATTGGATTTGTCCGCAAATATAACCCATTCCGTGTCACAAAAATATATTAGATGCCATTTTAAAATAGGTCCTATAGGAGACTCAAGCAAAAAGCAAAGCAATTAAGAATCCAAGGAGATGACAACAAGTTCTTGGGTCATCTATTGGACCTCTTATTTTATGGTTCTTGGGGCATAATAAGGACATATTTATTGAAACAATCAAGCAATAATTAATGGATGAGAAAAAAACACAAGTACAACAACATCTTACTATAGTAAAGTCAAGCACACCATAGGAAACTCCAACTCAACAACAAACTCAAGGCCAATCAATTGGGGTTGATAAGGAAAAGGAAAAATTCATGGAAATTGACCTATCTTCACACTCATTTCCCAACTCTTCAACACATATTATTGATAAATTAAATGGAGGACAAGGGAAAACAACCACCCAATATATCAACACACAAACTACTCAATAGATCAATACAAAAACTACTCAATAGGTCGACACACAAACTACCCAACAGATCGACTCATAAGTAGTCTCATTAGAGCACACTAAGTTGGACAATATAACTAAAGGTATGTCAGTAAAGACTAATCCATAAATGGTATATACAATAAGTACATTGATGACCTAATGACATAATCCATAGGATCAACTGACTACAACAGGTACTTCTACATCGTTGATACAAAATCCTCTACTGAAGGATACTTTTGGTAGGGTAATTAAACTCAAGCATGCTTCTGACCAACAAGTATTGTCTTGCTTACAAAATTTTATTCTAGAAGCCAAGAGGATATGGAAAAAGAGTTTGATAGACAGTAACAAGATCAAACACAGAAAGAAAAAGGAAACGGAGGTTTGGTCAGACTATAGGAACCAGGTAATAGAAAAACTTAACATTGACATTTCGACTGAAGTTTATGATCCACTTGATGCAGTAAAAAAAAACTATTATATCAATCGATTGACCATGAAGGGAAACTAAGTGCTCAGATAATCAATCTCCAGCAACATGTAACAACACATGGGAATCAGGAAATGTTGGTTTTCATTCAATTTGCTTGTAGAGAATTTTCCCAAGAAAAGCAGGAATTAGAACAAACACTTGACAAGGGTGCCACACTCAATATAATTCTCAATATCCATGACCTATCTTCACAATAAGTGTTTAGCCCTCGAGTAAAGTTTGCACTAGAAAGTAAGCTTGTGCAAGAGAAGAAGATGCAGGTACAATTGATCCCGAAGGAAAGACGGTACCTTCATTTACTCGCACCCATCATTCACTAGACAACATGTCTAGAGGTTCTAGCGCCACCACGATCATTTGAGCTAAATCCTCCTCGACTTAATTACTAGTTCTTTGAACCAAGTTTGTCAAGATGCAGCCAAACCCCTAAACATAGATCAAACACACAATAAATTGAGGTAGAAGGAGACGGTTGATGTAGGAAAGAGAAAGAAGGGGAAATCAAATCTTAAAACCATAGAGTAGAGGACAAGAAGCATCATTTGATCAATTAACCACAACTGAGGAACAACCATTTCATGAAAAAGTGCCACTGCAACCTTCTTCCTCAACAGCTCAATGATATTTTCTAATACTTATTCTCTCTTATTTTCCTTCTATTGTATCAAATTTTTTAAAAAATTGTACGTCCCCAAATCTCCCCCTTCTTTGAGATGAAACAGACATTGAGGGTGGGGGAGATGTTGGAGGGGCTAGTCAACTAGCCTAGTCGAGTCAACAGGAAAGCATATATTGTAAAGTCGGTTGATCCCCTAGTCAAGTCGATTGTCTGAGTTAGTTAGGTAAAGTCAGTTCCAAAACTTAAATTGTTATAATTGTATTGATAAGATATATATATAGATATGAATGTATGCAAATCAATGTACTGGTTTGATTTTCTCATTAAGAATATATAATATAAAGTTATTTCTTTGTTGGTTCTTTTCTACTTTATGTCTCTTCTATCCTTCTTATGTTGCATATGATTATGTAAGTACTTGTTTTCCTTTCTACTGGTAACCAACGCATGCTTTCTGCTAGACTACAACAATGGGAATCCAATTCAATTTCATCCATAAAATTTATTTCCCTATTTGTTTGCCTAAGAAGGAAACACTTGTATTTCCTTGCTTCAACTTAATGGATTTCTAGAAGATTTCATGAGCCTTGGCATTACTAGTACACATTGTTAGAAACCTTTTCTCTTAGACTTGAAATTTAGAAACTCCAACACTCATCAAAATTATCAAACTCTAGGTATTGTTCCTTCTTTCCTAGGTCTCATCATAGAAGGAAAATTGTCTCCATGTGGAGCTTTGAACCTAAATTGTTCCTTTCTTGAAGAGATCCTAGTGAGGTCATCTTACACGTTAATTTTTATCTCAACCCCTGATATGATTCTTTGAATATTGCAATAGGACTGTGATTGTATAAGTTAAAGGGAATAATCGCTCTCAAGAGAAATCATGAGGGCCAACCTCTTTCGGTATTGAATCCATAGTGAAGCGTGTATTGCAAATCAAAGGCTTAGAATCAACCTTGACCCAAATTATCAAGGGACCTGATGCTATTTTGAGCACGAGGTAAAGGGCATGTATCTTTCACTAAGACCACCATCCTTCATGACCCTCTGATGCTCCTAAACCAACTCTGAGGGCATAACTTGCACGAGGATTAAAGGGAGGAACAAAGTCAGTGTTGAAAATTCAAACCCTAGTCCAACGATTCTTATTAGTTCTAGGGGCAAGAAGAGAGTTCACTCCACTCATGGGACTACCTATAGTAGCATATTAGGAGCTACCTGCCAGATGATCTCCTCCCATTGGCTCCTCACGACCAGTAGCCACATGGCCCAAAGGTAAAGATAAAGGTAAATTCATGATTATCAGCTCCCACTCATATTCTTTGCTTCCCTTTTCTCCCAACCAAACCTATGTCGCCACGTACCCTTCCTATGATCCCTAAACACACCACTTGGATGACTATTCTCTCCTTACTATATAGTAACTTGTCACTAAAACCTACCTTTCCCAATAGCTACTCTACAGTCCCAGCAAGAATATCCCCACCTGATCATTTGTGCAGGAACTCCCTCTCTGCATACCTAAACCATATAAGCACCACTCTCAACATCACTTTCAGATACTCCTACGAGCTCTAGGTAACCCAACACCCTGAACACCTACATTTTTAATTTGATTCGCTCAATAAAATGAAGCAAATTGTGCCCACAACCCCTAAAACCTGTGAAGTCAAGTCTTCTGGTATCGAGCCCTTAATGGATTCCGAGAGTCAAATTTCAAACCCCACTTGTTCCTATCATCTCACTAACTTCTGCTTTGAAGAATTTTATAACCATGTGAGGGAAGAATACACTTTTAGGGTTGTCGACTCGGGTTAGTATTTTCAAATTGCACATTTAGTTCATCATTTCCCTGAATTTATATCATGGCTTGTTGCAACATACCAAGAAGAAAAGAACTACATTATTTCTACCTCAAGGACTAAAATTTTGGAAGTAACCCCTACCATGATCCAAAGAGCTTTAATCTTCCCTATTTCTTCCACAATGCAACGATTCACCAACGCTACCCTGGTTCATCACTTCGTTACTCTCCCTCCTGATGAACAATAGTCCTTCCTAGACCAAATATTTTCCCCTGAATTTAAATACCTTGCCCTAGAGGAATTTTTCCCAATATCCCTCTTCCAAGAGTCTCTTCAACCCATCCTACATGTAATTGCCTGTTTGATGGGCGAAGATAGCTCGCACATGATAAATAAGGGCATCCTGGGGTGTCTACATAAAATGAAACAACCTGATTGCTTTCTCAACATCCTGCTCTACGTATCTGTGGCCATATGATTCCAGCTTCATTACTTCCCCACCACTTCTTACTTTCGCTACTATTCCCTTTTGTTCTACCTATTCCTATATACCCATATTGAATAATTCCAATGTTTGAACCTCCATGTGTTTTCTCCCAAAAAACAATGAAATTTTTTCTTTGACTAGAATAGATCTGTAAGAAGAAGATCTGACCTAGGCAGGTATTTCCAATTCATCTCGACCTTCATGGCCATTTCATACAGGATCATCCATGGGAGCCCGCCACCCAGAATCTTCCCTCAGTAAAAGGAGTTCCTCCAACTCAGCAAGGATGCTATGATAGGAGACAAGTACCTCTATGAGGATTACACATAGATTCAGGTTTACGGTTGTGAACTTCGTCCATATCACTTACCAGTATTCATCCCTATGAGGATTTTCTCCCTTGAATTTATTCGATAGATCCTTAGTGTACACCTGCTTCATTTTGTATCAACAAAGAAAGGTTACATTTTTAAAATGGGATAGCATGTAGGTCCTTTTGTGTTAAACACAAGGTAGGCTTTTAAAATAGTTGATACCTTGGTTGAGTCCATGGAGCTCAAAAAGGGCGACACTTGGCATTATGATCCCCAAGGCATCATTTCCCAAAGGAGAGAAAAGATTAAAGCATCACTTACGTACATGAACCTCAGCTCGAAATTGAATGAAAATCTAATTTTGATTCATGGACTCCTAATACAAAAATGGAGACTAAATCCAGGCCCAGTAAACATGGGAAAAGCGTCAAAGAGGACCACTGACTCAGCTACGGATATCGAGATAGAAGAGGCCCATATAATAAAAAGGCTAGGATTCAAGCCCAAAAGAAGAAGAAGAAGTGGGGATATAGCTAGAGGAACCAGTGGAGGATCATCCAGGCTTTCATATTACTCTAGAAAATCTACCACCATTTGCAGCTTCATCCACCAACGAAGTAGTTATCACAGACCCTAAGGACAATTCTACTACTACAGGATCTAGTTGGCCTATAGGAAAATATATCGAGGAAAGCAATGGAAAGTTCAAGGAGAGAATACAGAGAGTGATGGCTTCCCAATCAACACCTCGTCACACTCGATTACTGACTACTATGGACCTATAGAGGGATGAGATGAGAATTTCACTACAACATCCATCAGTAAAATCTTTGCCTGCAGGATCCCAGTTCAAAACCTTAGATATTTCTCTAAACTTGACCAGTGTCCCTTTGTCAGATAAGGTCAACTTACATAAGCAATTATGGGAGATGTTATATAATGATCTAGGTAAGAACCTCATGACCATCATTAAAGATGAGACATTTATAAAAAAAGTCTCCAATGGAGTAAAAATGGAGATGGCCAACTCCAGAGCTTTATATCTCCAAAAGGAATCATATAAAGAGTTGATAATTAAATTGGGTGTAAACCCAGATGACAAACAATTGTGGAAGTCATTCTGCAATCAAATCAGAAAGAAAATCAGGAATTAAGGCATAGGCTAAAACTTCCTAGAAGTGAATATGTCCAGACAAAGGAGCTAGCACAGGTCGATATGGAGAAAGAGAAATTGATGAAGGAGTTGACTGGTAGAAGAGACAAAATATTGGCTCTGGAACAAACGGTGGTTGAATTGCAGAAGAAGATCGAGACTCATGTATGTGTGGTAGCAATGCCTAAAGACCCCCAAAACCCCATTGAGCGCCTCACCCAGGCTTTGAATGAGCTTCATATTTCTGAAAGTGAACTGAAGAAGACATAAAGGGACTTAGATGTTGAAAACACTAAGTTAGGTAAGAAGGAAAACAACTGCAAGTCGCAGTTACCAATGTTGAACATGTTAATAAGAACCTACAAGCTAAAACACAAGAAATAAATGAGTTGAAGACCAAATTGAAGGGAAATATGTCTCTCCTCGAAGCTACGAAATTGGTGTGGGATGAAATTATTGAGGAAATGAATCGCAAATGGGAATGTGTGACTTTAATATATAAGAAAAGGGTCATTATCAGGGATTATGAATCATCAACCATGAACACCAAAGAAATAAGTATAAAGAGCTCCCACATTTCCCAGAGGTTTATTCATTTATTGAATGAAAGGCTAACCAAGGAGTTAAGACCTATGGATGTAGTAGACAAATTCAGTGTTGTGATGGTGATCAGAATCTGGATTAGGGGCAAGAAATAGCTCAAAAATCAAAGTTTCTGTAATTTCTCTAAACCTAAACGATCACGTCGTCTCAGTGATACGATCCCAATGCAACTCATTTCACTCAAAACGGATTTCGTATGAGGAAGTTAGAGCCCGCTGACTGTTTCACCAAACAGCAAAAAAAATTGCAGGTATTCCACAATCAGCAGTCTGTACTGTTGATGTCGTAGGTGATTGGGCAGATGGCTGAGCAGGTCAAAGGTGGTCAATGCCCAGTGAGAGAATGCCAAGTGTCATCTTTTGGTTGGTTTCCAGTTGGGTGATGTGGCACAATTCTATTGGTTTTGGATGGGACAATGAGAGGCCGCCACATGGCAAGCCCGGAGGCCACCACGGGGCACCTACCAAATGGCTGAATAGGGTCAATGCGTTTTGAGAAAAATTTTGGTGGTCGTCGGGTTGGAACCCATGAACACCCCTCCACAAACCACAATGCTTGTAGCTACACCAAACCTTAAGGCTTGACATGTAATGGAATGCACACATTGTTAAAGGTTGAGTGTGAAGGTTAGGAGTTAACCACTAGTGGTTAACACTAAATGTGCATGTGACCACTACAGGAGTTAACCACTAGTGGTTTACCATAAATATGGATTATGCACTAATCACATTTAACTGCTAATTAAACCCACAGTTAACTTGGCAGAGATTTTGGCGGATTCTTCCAAATCCAGAACCACCCCCAAATTTAGCGAGATTAACTGAAGTTTTCCAGATTTGGAGGAGATTCCTAGGGAAACATTGAAAAGACCATAAATTGATTGGATTTCGATCAATATTTGAAAACTAATAGTAAAGTTTGGATGATTTTGATGCTCTAAAGATAATGGAATAGGTTTCAAAGGCAATAGAAGACTTCTACATGTGATTTTTCCATAGGGAAGTTCAGGGAAGCCTAGGGCCACCAAGGAAAGAGGTCATTCCCAGATCAGCCAGATTTAGTTTTTAGAGATCTAATAGTCATTTTTTGGGTTTTTGGGTCCTCTGAACCCAATGGTATAGTTTTCAAATCCTTTAGAGTAGAGAAGAATCTTGTAATCAGACATTTGACCAAATAATTCCAAGAGAGCCTAGCCATTGAAGGAGGTCCTAGGAGATGTAGCCCAGTACCGGAGGGTGAACTCCTTGATCAGATTTGTCTTATGATTTTTCTGTGTATATTTCTCTGCATTTATTGCTATCCATGTTATTTAATCAGCTAATTAACTCATAATTTTCTTACACATGACACATAAAATACATATAACTTGACGCATAAACCTCTTGCATAATTGAGTAAATGAGATGATCCTAAGCATGTTTTAGCTAATGAGGGAGATTGCATAGCATTAAAAAAAAATTCCAAGATTTCAGATCAGGTTGGTATCAAAGCACTTGTTAGCTCATTTGAACCCTAAGATGGTTTGCCAAGGTTAGCTAGAGAATTAGCTATTGGTTTTGAAATTGTGCAAGGATCATTTAAATGTGTGCAAGTTTGTGTGTACAAGTTGAAGCAAGGAGAAGCTCAAGAATGAGAGCTTGGTTCTCAAATCATAGTAAAGAATTTTTTGAAGCTTTGTGAAGTGTTTTGAATCTCTTTAATTCATTACACTTGTGATGGCAGCTTCAACAAGTGATGTTTCTAATCTCTCTTCCTTAGCAAGATTATTCGATGAAGAGATGTTGTAGGAGTTTTTCATCATGAGAGATAGGGTGCAAGAGATGATTGAAGATAGGAAGGAGAACACTAAATTTAAATAGTAGTTGATGTCCATGAAGGAGGAGAAGCAAGAGCTTCTTGAAAATATGCATGAGAAGGAGATCTTACTCTATGATGCCAAGGAAACCCTAGTCAAGTATGTGCATGAACAAGAGGTATGCAAATCAATTTTATCTTCAATTTTGGTGGCTTGATGGGCCCTGAACCAGGTTCAGCATTAGTCAACCAAGAAAATCCCTACACTATTGGCCCTTTTGGCATTAGTCTATAGAGTGCAGACCGAAGTCTCACCCGAAGCAGTATGGGGGGATGCAATAACCAAGTTTTTGTACCTTGAGATGGTTGGTCGGTTTTATACCTTAAACCCTTCCTTCGCACTAATCGGTAAGACTTTAGGGCTTATCGATGTACTTTATCTTCCATCTCTTAGAACCCCCGTGAAGGTATAAGATCATCCTTCACACAACCCTAACTAGTGGCTCAAGTACTTACACACCTTTGTTACTACGTTATCATATAATTTCCTGAATTATCTTAAGTGTTCGCCAAATTTACCATGCAATTAAGATTATCTTCAAATAAACATATATCCTTATTTGCATTCATATAACAAGTAGAAACATATACATTCGTGCATCAAATTAGCATTATAACATAAACCCAGGACTTAACATAACATAATCACAAGTGATCCATAGAGGAAAAATACGTAGTAATTTCATAATACTTCTCTTTATTGATGATTCAGATTTTCAATATAGACTCTATCTGCCCTATGCACACAACTGTAGGGGTTCGTGCACTCAGTTGTGGACTTCTACCCTAGGCCTCTGCACACTCAGTTGCAGAGCCTCTTCCTACGCTAAGACTCTCGCTCTTAGCTCTTCACAGACTCTTCAAGCACTAAAAACTTACTTGCCACTCTACTTCTAAGACTCCCTTTTTATACAATCCCATGGTCCGCAAACCAAGGGTAGATCTCTAAATCTTACACAAGCTATCCAAATTAAGGGTGGAAACCCTTTTTGACTCCTTTTATCTTCGTGGTCGCAAAATGTGCAGACTTTACATTCCTTTGTACAAAATTTGGGCTTTCTACCCCAAACTTAGGCTTTTAGTCCCAAAAATGGTCCCAAGGGACCTGCTTCCAACAGACCCCCAACACAAACATGGTGACTCGCCCTTGAGTCACTCATCTAGTGTGGGGATCTTTTCGCGAAGAACTCCTAGCTCGACTTGGACTACTGTAACTTCGATGGTACATTGTGCTGCCACCTGCTTCATCTCTTCGACCAGCTACTTTGTTGTTGGCCCTGCGCCATCTGACTGAATCTTCTACTGAGTCTTCTATAGATTAGCCATTTTGCCTTCAATTGTGGTCGTGATCAAATAGGCCTTGTCCAACCAAGGTTGTAAGCGAGCCTTCAGCACTGCTTCCTTGTGCTAAGTTGCATCTACTTGCTCTTTCAAAGCCTTGGCCTCCTACAGCTTTGTCGGTCGTTGTGTGATGGTGACAGTACGCGTCGTCACTTTAACTTTGTCATAGCGATGTTGCAACTCCCGCGCTTCTATTTCTAGCCTCTGCAGAGTGGGGTCTTCTTGCAGGTTGGTGACCACCTCGAGTGACTACTCAAAGAGTGTCGTGTAGTCCTTTCCTGCAGTGTCTACTGCTGTTATGGCGTCTTTCATGACTGAATCACCTTGTTCTCTGATTTCTGGCAGAGTCAAAGGTTGGGCCTTCAACTGCAATTTTGTGATTTTGAGGTTCAGTTCCAACTGGACCTTTTCCAATTTTGTGCGTGTGTCGCGTACTCCAGCAGCATGCTTCTGAACCCACACATCTACTGGCTCAGCCTCGGGAATGTATAGCTCCAGGAAAGATCTTCATGCCTCGGCCATGACCTTAGCCATGCGTTGACTCTTGTCCATAAGGTATTTCACGAGGTCAATGGCAGAGTCTCACTGTATAGCCATCTGGGCGTTGTTTATCTTCTACTCACTGATGACCTGTAACGCACGCGGTTTGTGGGCCTGCAGTTCCATGATCACGCCATCCTGCAAAAGGTGAAGCGCCTCACTGGGAAGCGTAGCCAAGTTAAGTCCAACTCCCTTGAAGGTGTTGACAGTGGGCCTATCAACTTCTATCTCTGTAGTTAGTGCTCCATCTGGTAGCACTATTGCTCAAGGGCTACGGCTTCGGAGGTGCCAGGCGCCAAACTGGTTGACGTCGCATCGGTCTATACCTATGATACGTGGATCTGTAGCTCACATAGACCCGTCTTGATAGCACCCAAAGTCTATTGTTGTTGTTGTTCGAACTACTGCAGCAGTTCCATGGTGGCATCCCTCACCGTGATCGAGTCGAGAGACGTCTTGCTAGCCTTGGACTTCTTCCGCGGCCCTAATTTCTCTAGATCTCTTGTGTGCTTGGTGTAGAATAGAGTCATCTCTAGGTATGCTCCTCCCTGCTCTATCTGTTAGTCCTCTTCTTCTGGCTTTGGGGAAGGCGACTTCTGACTCCGGTCAAAGTCGTGCTCCTCTTCCTCCACTTGCCCACCTGTTTGTGCACGGCAGTGCGCTCCACCTTAGCCTTATCCTTGGCCTCCTTTCTTTTCTTCATGGCCAAATGTTCCTTCTTCAATTTGGCTTCTTCCTTTTTTCACTACGTGGTGGACTTTCTAGATCTTATTATCAAGTCCGTGGCAGTGGCCAATCTACCGGCCAGCGGTTGAGGATCGTTGCAATCGTGTCATCTGTGGCCAAGTATGGCAGGTCATGCCACTTATGTTCAGGGTCCTTTCACACACATATTGAGACATCGTGGAATTCGGCCTTGAATTCCACATACTCCTGCAACCTACCAAAATTTGTTGGTGACAATCATGACTTGCGGTTGATGGCCATATGGATGCTCATCTCAATAATGATCTAGAAGACCTTCCTTTCCTTGATCCATTGAAATTCCTTCGTACCCCATAGCGAAGCGAACTTTGTTGCTTCCTGTACGTTTGGCATGACTAGAGGAAACTAGCTATCCTCGAGAAGCTCCAATGCAACCAACATGATGGAAAATAGTAACCATGCATAGTGGAATACCTTACTATGATCCTACGCCTCACGAAAGTTCGCAAGGAATTCATCGTAGAGGTAGCGTGCCCAGTGAAACTGTATGCCCTCTGCACACTGGGCCACCAAGGCTATCACTAGTGCTAGCACTTCATCTACGTGACACTTCCTCATGGCCTTTCCTACCAAGATTTTTGTCACCACTTTGACTGCGATGTCACAGATACTCATGATGGTATAGCCACACAGCTTCTTTACTAGCTTGAATTTTTCCTTCATCGCCTCAACCAGGGCATGCTCACCGACCTTTCCGCCAAATGCCATGGCTGAATTTTCTCTTGAGTGTGGCAGCCATGTGACCCTGTGGATCAGCATGTCAATGATGGGTATCAGCTCCTCCAACCATAGACACCCATTGTGCACCAAGCACAGTAGCTGCTTGATCATGATCATTGTGATGGGTGTGCAGTTGTAATGTGGCACCCACAGCAGGCTTAGCATGCCTACCTTATCCACGCCTTTCAGCCACTTCCTCGGCTCCAAATCGGTCACTCCAGTGTTTTTGTGGAAGACATGGTGCATAAGTTGGTCTATTGCTAAATGAGAGAAACGCTCTGTGTCAGCTAAACCTGAGTCTTCCAATTTTAAAAGGGGGACACACCCCAAGTGCAGTCCTTCAAATACAATTTTCTCTGGAAGTACAGGTATGTGCAAGGTGACCTTACTCTCATCAATATGCTTCGGCACCTTTGATTTACCCCTATGTGGAGGAATATACTCAGGTAGCTTAGAAATGGGGTCAAACCCCTCAACCTCAACGTCCTCAGTTTCCATCGTAATATCCTCATCATTCATGGGGATTTCTTCGACCTCTTCTTTCAGCTCTAAGTCAATCACCTTGCCCTTTTCCTTCGTGGTGGGCGTATCATTTTGTGGGTGATTTCTAGGTAATGCATGCACCAGCTGCAGTAACGCGGCCTACTTGCCTTTCTTGTTCTTTGGACCCTCCTTTGTCGGGGTAGGCCTCGACCTGGACAACCGTCATGACTTAGGTACTTCAGGTGGTACTTTTGCAGTTACAACCTCTGGGGCAACTCCCTCGGCTGCCATGGCTACCCCTAGAACATCTCCTTTGGCCTTCATTGCTTCCCCAACATTTATAGTCTCAACCAGCATCGACATTATGCTATGCAACAACTCATGTGTCTCCATTGGAAACGTCTCAAACACTAAACTAGCTATCAAATCTTCAAATTTTACATGGTTCATGTGCGTCTGAGAGCTCAACACCTCAATTCTCAAAATGCCAAGTATTTTCCGCTGGAAAACCCATTGTAATTTATATGCATTTTCTAATTCAAACTGACCATTCGCCCCACAATTGATTCATTAATGCTAGATTGGCAGTATATTTTCAAAGATATGGTCCATAAATTCTGACTTAAATGTCATCCCCCCCTCCATTTCGCCATTTTTTCATCATCAAATCATGAACAATGACTTTAATGGTCATTTTCCAGATATCCTGCGTGGTTTTTCCTTTGGTACCATGGCTCCCTGTGTGCTTCTGTGAGCTATGTGACATTTCTTCGTTCCACGCAGTTCCCCGATCACACAGCTCTCCGACCTACACAGTGTAGTTTATAGTCCCGAGCTTCCTTTCAGCTGCCTGGAGTGCTAATATTGTGCTTCCCTCATATATTCACCTAGTTGGATCACTGATGTATGGCTTCAATCGGCTGCCATTCACCTTCCCTGGAAAGGGTTCTCCATTCAATTTGACCAAATGAACTGCTCCACCATCGGTAATCTCCTTGATGACATACGGCCTTAGCTAGTGCATCCTAAATTTTTTTGGAAATTTATCAAATTTCCTGTCATATAACAAGACCGGATCATTTATCTTGAAGGTGCGCAGTTTGATGTGTCGATCGTGCCATACCTTTTCACGCTCCTTTTGAACTTGTTGATGAAATCCAGCTAGAAATTAATCCTCCTCAAGCTTCACTAACTGCATGAGCCCCTCTTCTAGGGCTTCACGATCCACCATTCCTATGAGTGTCGTTATGCAGAGACTAGGTACAATGTACTCCATTAGCATCACAACTTCTACGCCATACATTATTCTAAAAGGCGTTTTTCCAGTCATCTTCTTGCAAGTCATTCTGTAGGCCCATAGCACCGCGAGTACACACAAATCCTAGTCATTTCTTTAAGCATTACAAACCTTCATCAGCACGCTCTCTAGTATCTTATTGAATGATTCCACCATCCCATTATCCTATGGATGATAAGGCACACTTTTCTGATGATACACCAGAAATTCTTTGTCAAAGTGCTGATTGTTTCGTTAAGAAAGTGTGCATTGTGATCACTCATCAAGATCTTTGGATGCTCGAATCTCGTTAGGACAAATTCAAAAATAAATTTTGTTGTTTTCACGCCTGTGTAGTCCTTCACAGGTTGTGCCTCCGCCCATCTGGTCAAATACTCATTCACGGTGGTAATGTGCCGTGCACCCATCTTCTTTCCTTGTGGCTGAATTGGCCCCACAAAGTCAATTTCCCATTTTTCAAATGGTTGTAACGTCACCTACAACATCAGAGGAATCTCATCCCTTCACGATGGCCTACCAATCCTTTGACATGCATCATATGCCCTACAATATGCTTTCAAATCCTTATGCATGGTTGGCCACCACAACCCAACGCGTAGAATCTTCTACACCGTTTATTTCCCTGCATAATGTCCTCTCGCAGCTCCTCCATGAGCCTCAGAAAGGATGTTGCTTCATTCAAAGTCAGGCACATAACGTCACAATATTTCATCTACCCCATTTTATACAAGTTCCCTGTAATGATAGAAAATTTTGTCGCACGCACTACCATTTCCTTCTTCTGTTGACTTGTATAACCTTTAGGAGCCAATCCTTCCGTTAGGAATTGGATAATATCTTCAAAGTGGTTGTCCGCGGCATGCACTGCAAAGAGATGGGTGTCAGTAATTCCTTCCAAATTAATAGGTTCCTCTCCAGTTTCAATGTGTGACAGATGATCAGGTCCTGCATTCAACCGTCCTGGCTTCACAATAACCTCAAATTCGTACTCCTGGAACAACAGCATCCACCTACACATTTTCGCCCCCAACGCAGGCTTGTTGATTAGGTACTTCAACACGGAATGATTTGTATACATCTTAAAGTTTCAACGCGAAATTATTTGTATACATATTAAAGTGTTTGCCAATAAATAGTGCCTGAACTTCTAGAGCACGTACACCATAGCTAATCCTTCGCGCTCTATCGTGGAATAAATTTTCTCTACTTTAGAGAGCTTCCTACTTGCAAACGCTAAGGATGATCCAGTTCTCCCTCACCAGCTTGTGTCAGTACGGCCCCCAGCGCAATACATGATGCATCCACGTGCACATGAAATTCCTTCTTCCAATCTGGGAAGACTAGGATTAGCGCAATGACCATTTTCTCTTTTAGCACATCCAAGCTCTTCTAACATTCATCATTCCAACAGAACGTAGCATCCTTTTTCAAAAATTTCTCCATAGGCGCAGTGATTTGGGCATAGCTCTTGATGAACTTTCTATAGTATCTAGTATTCCCTAGATTTGCGCACAACTATTTTACATACCTCGGTGCCTCCAATATGATTATCACCGTGATCTTCACGGGGTCTACCATCAATATTTGTTTGCATACCACATGACCAAGCAGGATCCCAAAAGGGACACAAAACAGACACTTCTTCAGATTGAGCGCAATCTGGTATCTCCTACATGTATCTAGCATCAAGCGCAGACTTGCCACATGGCACTTGACCAATCCAAACATTGTCCAATCATCAAAGTATACCTCCATAAATTTATGAATGAATTCTTTGAATGTTGCATTGACTACGTGCAAAAATATCGTTGGCGCATTCTTCAGCCCAAAAGGCATTATAGTGTATTGAAAACATCCCCATTCAATTGTGAAGGTCGTCTTGCTTCTATCCTCATACGTGATTTTGATTTGATGGTACCCAGAGAACCCATCAGTAAAAGAGTATGCTTCTTAGCCACCTACATTATTCAGGACCTTGTCAGTGAACGAGGTCAGGAAAGGATCATGCACACAAGCGTCATTCAATTTCCTAAGATCTACGCATATCGTTATTTCTTCCTTCTATTTCTTTTCTTGAACCATTATTGGGCTTACCTAATCAAATTCTTCCACAGGTTCATTAATACCCTCCGTGAGCATCTTATCTAACTCAACGCGGACCCTTTCCTTATACTTCAGGTTGAGGCGGTATGGTATTTGCTTCACAGGTGTCACCTCCAACTTTAGGGTGACCTTCATGAGACCCAAATCTCCTATTATCCCTTTCAGATCAGAAAAAATCATGGGGAATAAGTCTTGATATTCGCGGAGCAGTTCGGCGACCTTATCTACTGTCGCGTCGTCCCAATAGTCCCCAATCTTTGCAAACTTCGGTTCTGCCTCTGTGCCAATGTTCACTTACCTAGTCTTGAGCGGCCCAGTTATGTCTAGGTTCTCTAGTTGTGGTCCTTCAACTCCGCAGTGACCTTCAATCTCTGGGATATTAACCTTTCTGGGGTCTTTGTCTTCTTCTTCCATTGTTACATTGTAACATTCCAGCGCGTGGCTCAACTGGGTAGTCCAATCAAGTTGAATCAGGTCTAGAGGATCCTGCGGTATTCTAAAGATAGTTGTCTTAACCTCCTGCAACACTTCATCGATGGACTCAAATCCATCCTAAAAACTGAACATCATCAGAAATCCTTGGTGTAAAACATGCCATTCTTCAGTGCCATGACGGAGTTCTGTCTCCAAGTACCAATTCATTGGTATAACCTCCAAGGTATGATAAAACAGATGGACCCACTCTGGCTACGGCTTCGCTCCATATACTTCAGTCCATTTGGCCAAATGATCACATGGATCATTCCTCCCATCATATTCTTCTATTAGTCGTACCTTCGGGTGGCTAAAGAGTATCCTCATCATCCTCCTATATTCACGCCAATCATCAAAACTACCCTTGTGCATACCCCACCATCTTGCAGGTGTAGCGTGCAGCACCCAATCTAATGCCTGGAAGTGATTCTTCTCAAGCACTTCCCTTTTGAATGCATCCAAAAAGCGATTATCGTCAGTTAGCCCATAATAGTGAGGCAAATTCCTTACCTCTAATGATACGCAACGCAATGACTTTGTCATCATATTACAGCGCAGTGTAGATACTTAATGCAGTCAATTCTTCCAGTTCTTTAGTTCTTCATTCGAATCCAATGTGCAGGAGCTCTTGCAATCCCATGCAATACATCCATCTGCTGTCGGATTCACCCTATCTTGGTCTCACGCCATTATCTTGTAAATCTGGTCCAAATCGTCATCACTTTCATAATCGCGAACCGGTTCTATATAGCGCGGTCCTTCTACAGGATCCAGTGTCACCACTACGCGGAGTGATTTATTTTCAAATATCATCTTTTTCTTCTTCAAGTTGATTACCCCATTCATGTTAGTGGCCCAATCGATCCCAAGGAGCACAAGGTAGGGATTTTTATCATCCACAATCTATGTTACTTCAAAATCTGTTAGTGCGCTCACACCTTCGATGTCAAATGTTACCCCCTACAGGGTCCCCATTGGGATGATTTTTTGTTGATTCGCCATCCTTAACTGAATCGGAGACCGCTGGAGCGCAGGTCTCCCCATCCTTTCCCATGTTTGTTTTGGAAAAACATTCATGTCAAACCCCAGATCCAAGATAACTTGGTCCATTTTGTATTCCCCTATATGCACAGTGAGTCTCATCTCACGTCTAGTCCTTGCCTTATGCTTACCAAGCTTTCTGACTATGCATAGTTCATCAGTAGTGTTGTCCTTTCCAGCGCACCAATTGATCAGTTCTAGCAGTCCCTTCACAGCATTACTATCACGGAGTAGTTTCATGCAGGTCTATAAGAACGTGGTAATCATGGATGGGTCCATTTTTTCAACTAGTTTCTCCTGACTTCCTAAGGTAGAGGCCTTAGAGAAGCTTTTCTTTGCTTCCATAAATGTTTCTTTTGTGCACTCCAGATCAAACCCAGTCCCCTTTTCTGGTGCTTTGCAGACCCACACATCTTCTCCAAGCTACTTCCCTTTATCCTCGCCAGTCGTCATTCCACTCCGCAGCATAATGTTTACCTTCGGGTCTTCCTCGCAAGGCTCGGCCCTCATCATCTGGAGGTTATGCGTCGGCCACAGAAGTTGTGCCCCATTTTCGCGAATCTTGTCCAACAACATAGGGAAATCCTCAATCGCATGGTCAAACTGAGTACAGTAGCGGCATGACGGTCGCATCGGATTCAGGCAGTCTCTCACGTAGTGTCCTAGTCCTCCACAATTGTAACAAATAAGTTTTCCTCAGCCTCTACCAGGCCCCCTCATAACTATGGCAATTGCGCTCGTCATGACCTACTGATTGACATAAACTGCAGAAGAGATGTTGTGGTGTATGTACAAATTTCTGCAGCAAATGGAAATTGTCGGTCGCATGTTTCCCATCTACCTAGCATATAGCACACCATAGAACGAGCCCTGTACTTGGTCCTGCCATAGCCTCCGGCCTTAGAGGCATTGGTCCCCCTGATGCAACATAGTTTGCAAAGAAGGGACAGTGATCCTTGTCATGTCCCTGACCTTTGAATTTTAGGAACCAAACTTCTTCGCACGCCTCTAGCCGAGCTGTTCGGTCTTTCTTCAAAATTTACATTTCGAGGACAAGGTTCTGCAACTGCATGTGAATCTGTTGAACCCCCAGATTAGCATCCTACATTGGTGTCTCATGCAATCTCATCACGATTTCCAGAGCTTCTACCTAGGTCCCGATCTTCTGTTATGATAGTGCAACCCTTAGGTGGGGCAAGAGCAAGGCCACGAACCATTCGAGGTGCTTCCCATAAGTTAGGTTCATGTTGCCTTAATAGATTGTACGCTTCAATATTTGATCCAAATCCCAAGGCATCTCCCCATTTTTCATCATGATATACTTGAATCCCACAATTAATTGTGCTTGAGACTTAGGTCTACTGAATTTCCTATTCAGTGCAGTCTGGATATCTACCAATGTGGACGTTGGGTTATCAGCATTGTACTTAATGTACCACATTAGTGCATAGTCCTACAAAGCACTAACCAACATTTCTTTCTTCATTTGATCATCCGTGATACCTTGAGCTTCCCATACAGCCTTCGCGACGAACAAAAACTGGTCCAGATCTTCATTTCCTACGCCCTTGAATACAGGTAGCTTTATGAAGTTCGCCATGTTGAATAGTGGTGGAGGTGGTGGTGGTGTGGGTGATGGGGTAAGTGGTGGAGGTGAGGATGGACGTGGTGTGGATGGGTGGGATGAAGATGGGGGCAGTGTAGGTATTCGCAGGAACCCTTGTATTATCAATTGAATCACGCTTAGCAAGGAAGCATGCGCTGCTCCTTCGTTGTCACTCAAAGGAGGCTCAATCAGTGGGCTATTCTCAGGACCTTTTCTACCTTTGTCCTAAAAGACCTTCCACTTCGTATAGGGCCAAACATCAAGATAACTGCATAACCTACTTTTCACACAAGAGCATCTTAATCCAAGTATTTAATGATTTCAAATACTTACATTGCGTTCCTTTAAAGAAGTGGTGCTCTGCTTCGTTGTAGCTGACCGAAGTATCAACCACGAACTCTATCACAAACCCTCCTATGATATGATCGAGCCAGTGATCGACAGCACGCGCAATCTTATCTTCAGAGGCTTCCAATCTCTGCACTAGCTCCATGGTCTAGACAATCGGATTGTTAAGCCTCCACCTTCCCTAGCCGTCTGCCAACTTCGCGATCCACTCGTATAATTCAACCGGGAAAGAAAAAAATAAGATTTCATGAATTTCTGTGTACAGAGGTATGTCCAACCACTTTTCCTTTGTCAATCATGGATTCTTGTTTTCTTGCACCACAAATTCGTGGATCTTCCTATCCAACCAGTCTTCAATTTCCTTCTTAGTTGGATTCCAATCATGCAACATTGCACATCTCGTTATGTAGATCCCGGTCCCGGCAACAGAACCATTTATTGGCTTGATGGGCCCTAACCCAGGATCAGCGTTTGTCATCCAAGCAAATCCCTACTCTACTGGCCCTTTTGGCATCAGTGCACGGAGCACGGACTGAAGTCTCACTCGAAGCAGTATGGGGGGATGCAAGAACCAAGTTTCCGCACCCTAAGATGGTTGTGATGTCAGTTTTAAGCCTTAAACCCTTCCTTCGTGCCGATCAGTAAGCCTTTAGGGCTTATCGATGTACTTTCTCTTCCATCTCTTAGAACCCCCGTGATGGTATATGATCATCCTTCATGCAACCCTAACAAGTGGCTCAAGTACTTACGTGCCTTTGTTACTGTGTTATTGTATAATTTCCTAAATTATCTTAAGTGTTCGCCAAATTTACCATGCAATTAAGATTATCTTCGTGTAAAAATATATCCTTATTTATGTTCATATAACAGGTAGAAACATATACATTTGCGCATCAAATTAGCATTATAACATAAACCTAGAACTTAACATAACATAATCACAAGCGATCCACAGATGAAAAATACACAGTAATTTCATAATACTTCTCTTTATTGATGATTCAGATTTTCAATACAGACTCTATATGCCCTGTGCACATAGCTGCAAGGGTCCGTGCACTCAGTTGCGGACTTCTACCCTAGGCCTCTGCGCACTAAGTTGCAGAGCCTCTTCCTACACTAAGACTCTCACTCTTATCTCTTCACAGACTCATCAAGCACTAAAAACTTACTTGCCGCTCTACTTCTAAGACTCTCTTTTATACAATCCCATGGTCCGAAAACCAAGGGTAGATCTCTAAAGCCGACACAAGCTATCTAAACTAAGGGCAGAAACCCTTTTTGACTCTTTCTATCTTCGCACTCTGTGGCCACAAAATGCAAATACTTTACATTCCTTTGTACAAAATTCAGGGTTTCTTCCCAAAAACTTAGGCTTTTAGTCCCAAAAATGACCCCAAGGGACCCACTCCTAACAAATTTCCTCTCAAAATGTAAGTTTTGGTTCTTTTGAAAGGCATACTAGAGGAATAGGGTCCAAATTATTGATGAAGATGGGCTATGAAGGTAAAGGGTTAGGCACACATGCGCAAGGCATAGTTAAGCCAATTGTTGTTGAGGAAAGGCCTAGGTATTTGGGTCTTGGCTATGGACAACATGATGGAGAATGCTCCAAAGCCAAGGAGACACATGAAGGTAATCCAAGAGGGAACTTAATTACGTGTTCATACCCTCAAGCTTGTGAATTTTGTGTTCATGAGGAATGCAAAAGTTGTATACCCACTTTGCAAGAAAATGCTCGTAAGCATGCAATCAATGGTTTTAATGAACAAGAGGATGTTGATATCTATAAGGTTATTAACAACATTTTTGGTATTCCGAAGAGAGCCACTACGTCATCAAATTCACCTCCTCAAGAAGGCGACAAAGGTGAAAGTGCAAGGTATAAATCTACCTTTAATCAAGTTTCTTTTGATTATGTTAAACATGGTAAATCTTCATGTAAGAATTGGAGAAAAAGTTCATGTTCCTTTTGCGGTTTGAATAACCATAATGTTTCAAGATGTTGGAATAAAATGCCACACAGGAAACTTTCAAAGAAAAAGAGACAGAAAGCCAAAGGTCCATTAGACAAGGCAACCCATGTTGAAAAGAAGATGCAATTTTTTTGCACTCATTTCCATAAGCAAGGTCATCTCATAAGAAAATGTTGGACTTTGTATCCAACAACTCATCCATGACATTCGAAGAAGGTGGAGAGAGACTTTGACAAGAATGGAAAAGGAGATTTTGTAATTGATGTGGGTCAAGATGATTGACAAGATGATGTGCAGCTAAAAGAATCGCCATTTAAATGGTTTGGTAAGTGGTTTGATTTCTTATCCAAATAAGGCTTGCATTTATTTTGTCGATAGATGCAACTCTTTGCCTTAAAAATGCATTTCTTTGCCTTATGAATGCATTACTTTTCTATTGAAAGTATGTTGCAACTTGTATGATGCAAGATGTTGAAAGTGGAGTTATGTTTGACTCACTTTAATGCAGCAAAGAAGGCAATTTGTGGTTACAAGTTTGTATGTGAATGCATTTTTTTTAAATCATTCTTGATGTTGCATAAATTTGCCATGAAGGTGTGTGAAAGTTTGGTATGTTACTCACTTCATTTGCAGCAAATTTGTCAATTATTAATGTTGCATAATTTCGCCAAGAAGGTGTGTGAAAGTTGGGTATATTACTCACTTCATTTGCAGTAAATTTGTCAATTCTTGATGTTGCATAATTTCGCCAAGGTGTGTGAAAGTTGGGTATATTACTCACTTCATTTGCAGCAAATTTGTCAATTCTTGGTGTTGCATAATTTCCCCAAGAAGGTGTGTGAAAGTTGGGCATGTTACTCACTTCATTTGCAGCAAATTTGTCAATTCAACTCTTATATACCCATACATGTTTTTTGGCTTATTGTACTTGTGTTTGTACTTGTGAGAGAATTGAAGAATTGTACACACACATGAGATTTTTTGTGTGTGAACAGTGGAATTGTTGCTAGTTTCATTGTGTTTAGCAACATGCATGAGTGATTGACTTGTATTGGTTGATTGCTTTGGTAACATGTATGATTGACAACTTGAGAATTTTGATTGTGCTTGAACATGCATGAGTGATTGACATGTGTTGGTCGATTGCTTTGTTACATGAATGTTTTCAACTTGAGAATGTTGATCATTTGCCCATGCATGAGTGCCGACTTGTGTCAATTGTTGTCACATGTATGTCATATCGACCTGGAAGAATTGATTTTATCTCCAAGGATGAAAGGGAGATGTGTTGATGTATTATTGCATGAGATGTGAAATTATTGTTGTTTATACAAAAAATCATCAAGTTTCTATACATACTTATGTTTGGCTCTCAAGTCAAGTCAGTTGCTTGAAGAAGTATGTTTTATCAATTGTGTGAGTCGATATTTTGTACTCCAAGATGCAAGAGTACATGGTGGATGTTACATGTTGTGACAATTGTTGCTTTGAAGGAGCAAAAGAAGAGGTCTTAGATTTGCATTTCTTACATAATGTGGTTTTCCATTCAATGGGTGTTTCTTGTGACAAGATGTTGCAGGATTTTGGAAGGTCCATTCTTGAGAAAGATGCTCATGCTTAGCCTTCATTCTCAAATCATGAAATGAGCAGCATGTTGAGAAGTGAAAGTGGATGAGATGCCAAAAATTTGCTGCCATTGTAGATCGTTGTATGTGTTGATGCCAAGATTCTCAGTGGGAAGGCTATCAGATTGTATCAGTTTTCCAAGCACCGAGGGATCGATGTGGTACAACAAAGGTATTTTTCAGCCAAAAAGTGTCCAGCAAGTGTTAGATTGGGTCAGCAACAAAAGGAGAACAATGGTTGAGGTACATCGCCATTTGCAATGCAAGGCACGTCAGTGTACCCAAGTGGTTGTCATGGGGACTTTTCAAGTATAATCAGTTGATAGAACTTAGGAAAGAGAAGATTATTCAGCTCTCATTAGATAACCATCTTTTGTGGGTCTAAAAGCTCGTCAGTGGGAAGGAGTGATCGAAATCTGGATTAAGGGAAAGAAATAGCTCAAAAATAAGTGTCCAAAATTGCTCGAAACCTAAATGACCGTGTCCATCTCGGCGATATGATCCCATTGCAACTTGTTTCACTAAAAACAGAGTTCGTATGAGGAAGTTAGAGCCCACTGACCATTTCACCAAACAGCAAAACAAATTGTAGGTACTGCCCAGTCAGCAGTTTGAACTGCTGACGTGGCAAGTGACTGGGCAGGGGACTGAGCAGGTCAAAGGTGGTCAACGCCCAATGAGGGCATGCTAAGTGTCATCTTGTGGTTGGTTTCCAGTTGGGTGATGTGGTACAATTTTGTTGGTTTTGGATGTGCCAATGAGAGGCCACCACGTGGAAATCCTGGAGGCCATCATGTGGCACCTCCAAAATGGCCAAATAGGGTCAATGTGTTTTGAAAATTTTGGTGGTAGTCAGGGTTGAACCCATGACCTAACCTCCACAAACCACAACACTTACTGCTACACCAAACCTTAAGACTTGACATGTAATGGAATGCGCACATTGTTAAAGGTTAAATGTGAAGGTTAGGGATTAACCACTAGCGGTTAACACTAAATGTGCATGTGACCACTACAGGACTTAACCACTAGTGTTTTACCATAAATGTGGATTATGCACTAATCACATTTAACATCTAATTAAACACACTTAACCGTTAATTAAACCCTCAGTTAACTTGGCAGAGATTTTCGCAGATTCCGCCAAATCTGGAATTGCCCCAAAATTTAGCGGGATTAATTGAAGTTTTCCAGATTTGGAGGAGATTCCTAGGGAAAATTTGAAAAGGCCATAACTTGATGGGATTTCGACCAACTTTTTAAAATGAATAGTCAATTTTGGATGATTTTGATGCTCTAAAGACAATGGAACATGTTTCGGTGGCAATATAAGACTTCTGCAGGTGATTTTTCCAAAAGGAAATTCAGGGAAGCTGAGGGCCACCAGGGAAGGAGGTCATTCCCAGATCAACCAAAGTCATTTTGTAGATATCGAATAGTCATTTTTGGGGGTTTTGGGTCCTCTTAACCCAATGGTATAGTTTTCAAAGCCATTGGATTTGAGAAGAGGCTTGTAATCAGACATTTGACCAAATAATTCCAAGAGGGCCTAGCCATTGAGGTGTTGGGTTGTGTTATATTCTTTCCACGACTAACCTACGTAGTGAACTAGGGGGTTAGAGGGGGGGTCACAGGGGGAGTGGCAGCCCCCCCTGTCCGGGGGGTTTTGGCCCCCTCTATGGGGTTCGGGGCAGCGCCCCGAGAAAAAAAATTTTGGACCCTATATTAGGGTGGGCGAACCTACCTATGGTTTTCGGTCCATGGTATTGGATGCTTCGGCATGTATAAATATGTATTGTAACATTGAAAGGAATATAATGAAAAATCAAGCTGGTAGTCTCGGTTTTGAGATCCAGTGGAAATCTCTGTGTATATGTGTTTTATGGGTTATGCTCTCGCATTTTTATTTTTCTTGTGATTTAGAATTCGTATGCAGGTAATTTCTGTACGGGGTTAAAACCTACAGGAACAAGGCACTTGAATCAAAGTAACACACACTCCCCATCACAATGATGGCCATGCATGTGACCAGAGTGAAGTTTAACTCCAACTGTGAAGCTAATGCTTCACCTGCTGCTCCTAATGCAGGCTTCTTCTTTATATACTTTTTGTGTTAACACTTTGTAGCATAGTGCTCAAATTCATGACAATTGAAGCATCTTATTTTGGACAAGTCCTTCTTATTTTCCCCTTTGTTGGATTCAACCTCCCCTTGGAACATCTTGCCCTTAGTATTCAATCCTTTTCCAACTAGAGTAAAATCCTCTTCCGCTTATGTGGATGTTACTCCATCTCTAGTATTTCTCCTTATCTCCTTTGTACCAAATCAAACCATAAGCATTCCCAATTCGGTAATTTCTCCCTCTCGTTCATTGAGTCCTGATATCTATGCCAACCTTTCGGAAGGCCTAGAAGAGCTAGGCTTACCAAGTCATCTTATGCAACATTAACACCAACCCCACCAATTTCATAATGAACTTGTGTAATTTTTTTCAGATACTAAACAATATGTCATTCTTTTACATATTGATATGTCAAAGTTTATCCTTAAGTGCCAATTTCCAATTGTCACCGCTATTATTGAACACTTCTTTCAATGCCTTCCACATTGAGAAAGGAGTTTCTTTCTCATGGATATTTGAGACAATGTCTCGTACTCTCTCCAAGATTATGCTCCTCACCTTGGCTACATCTTTCTTTCATTAGGCTAGGTTCTATTCATCATTTGATAGTCATTTTTCAATATTTATTTGCCATATTCTAGGAATCCATTGTCATCCAACACTACCTCAGTGCGATCCTTCTATACATCGAAATTAGAGCTACCTTTTAAGTCATACTCTATCCTCTTCCCATTGAAGGTCATCTTTCCAACTTCAAAAAGATCCTACTACACTGAACTACAAATTTGAACCTCCTAAGAAACAACTTCGAAATTCTTGCTCTAGTGTGAATCCTGCTCTGATACCATGTAGAAATTATGATGTAGATTTGAAACTTCTCATGAAGTTTTAATCAAAATCACAAGACACAAACCTACTCTATTTCTATGCGGAATTCAATTCACAATTTAGAACATTGATGACAAGCATGCAATGATAAATAACACACATGCACACAATATTTTTCCCAAGGAAATAAATTCGCTAAAAACCCCAATGCCTGCTTGCATTAATCTGATGAATAGAGATGTATTGCAATTTTATTCTCAATTGAGCACACCCTGCCAATGAATAAACTATCTCTTTTCTCACTAAGAAGATTTAACCCAGACTTAGTCAATTTCTACCTCTTCTAGTCAATGTCTACCTCTTCTTGAGCCCCTATTTCCTTGCACAATTCCTGAGGAAATTAGGCCCACATTATTTAAGAATTTCCTCAAAAATAATTGTGCAGTTCCCATGGTTGGTCATTTGACTACATGCAACACCTATACACTGAATACTAGTCTACAACTGATATTACACTGCTTTGGAATATCCACCACAACTACAGAACTCAAATTCTTTGCATGCACTAGCTATTTTTGGCTAGTTGATCGGTTAACTAGATGATGACTGAGTTTGACTGAAGTCCCACTGCACAAATGACCTTCCACTAGTTCCTCCAACAATTAGAACAAGTTTAACCGAAAACATCTTGAAATATCTGACCTTGATTGCTACAAATTAGCAATCACACATGCTTAACTGAACTCCAACTCCTCTAACTCAAATTTACTAAGCTAATTGAGTGACAAGAGCCATGTCACCTCAGCTAATTGCATCCAAGAACTATCTGCTAATGTGGAAATTATATTTTTTTTCAATTTGACCAAGTCAAAGTAAAATTGAGCTTTATTGCTACATTTTTCAACAATTATTATTATCATAATTAATAATAATAATAATTTAAACTAAATTTATAATTTAGCTAATTTTTATGATTTTTTAATCTTGGAAATGTGAGATTATAAGTAAGTGCTTTTATGCCTCCAAAGATTGATCGACATTTAGCAACCATTTAATTTATATCGTTGTGCTAGTCTATTAATAACCTCACCATTTTTCTTTCACCCCAACGAACACACGTTCTAACCATTAATATATTAACTCATAATCTCTCCAACCATTTATCAACCAACCAACTAAGATTCCCTAATCGCTAACCAATTTTCTCCTTATTCTCTTAAAAGACATGTTCTAAGCAACTATGCTACTAATTAGGTGATATTAGATAGGTTAGAGTTTTTGTAACTTAAAAATATAAAATGGGCCATTTGTTTTGCTTTGGTTATTCTTTGAAGTGTTATGGATAGGATTAATCTTTTATTCATCAACTTATTTACTTTAAAACATTTTGAAAATTTCAATTTCAATTTATGATATTGCAAAGTCACTAAACATTTAAATTTATTCAATTCTACTTCAATTTTTAAATATATGGAATAGCCACATGTCTTTTTTATTTTCTTATTGTTTTTTAAATTGTGTGAGTCTTGAGATGACTAGGTGCTTAACCTTTGGCTTCAGAAACTGTAAACCAAGGGCATCTAAGCCGTCAAAATCACCCAAGGATTATACTTGGTTTGGGCCACACCAACCCTCAACATGACTAGATATTTTTCCGACAAATTTTCAAACCGTTGGCCTTCACATCTCAGATTGCCTTAACAGTACATCCCATCACCATCTATTCTATCCCTAATAGGCTACTTTTATTTTCTTTTAAATTATACATAAATAATACATTATAAATATTCATACTTATCTTTAATTTTAATTTTGAATTTCTTATTATTATTATATTCAAATATTTTTACCTATAATTATTATATTCAAATATTTTTAAAGAGGTAGGTATAGGTAGCTTGGTTACTAATGTCATTTGTTTGAAGGTTGTGATTACGGTCATAAAAAGTTTTGTTATTTATGGTCACCGTCTGCCATATACTACTGTAACGATTTAGCAATGGTTTTGATTTGTTACTTTATAAAATATGAAAATTTGAATGGATTTTATAAGTTTATTTAATACGGGAAATTAAAAAAAAATAAAAAGTTTTCTTAGTTATTATTATTATTCTTTATTGAATAATGAAAAATATTAAAAAAAATGATTTTAAGTGAAATTAGGTTTATGTTGATTTACTTGATTATTAATATTTTTTAAATATATTTATATCGAAGTAATTGTTTGTCTATTTTGCATATTTTAATATTTCTTCATTTTAAATTTATGTGTTATTTACATGTTAGATTTCACATATATCGAGTTGTAGTTTAGATTGTACTATTCTCATTGTAATAAGAGATTAATGAAGTGAATATTAATTTTAAGGTTAGATTGTTCTCTGCTATAGATAATCACATTTTAAAACTTTTTCAACAATTTTCTCTTTTCATTCACCCCATATCATCATTAGCAATTATGTAGAGATAACATTAACATAAACAATGTAGCATAACAATAAGGAACATTAGAGAAGAAAAATATATACAATAGAGACACTAGGATTTAGGTCAGAGACCAAAGAAAAACCCCACAAGGGGGAAACCCTAAAATAAATTCTTCTTCTTCTTAGATATTCATCAAATGTTCAACTGAGATACAATGTACAATAGTAATGAGACACAAGTCAAACACATTATGCCTCCTAGGGACAACCCTGGATCATACATGATCATCATAAGATGGAAACAAATATATTTTGCAAGGAGGCATTCACAAGCCATCCATAAGACCTATATTAGGTCTCTTATAAATCAACATATGAAAACATGGAGCAACCTCCATATCACTATAACAAGCATAAGTATAATTTCCATACAACACTGAAAATATTAATACCATATATCACATTGTCATATCACACTGACATGTCATACAACACTGTCATGAAGAAACTACCATACATAAGGTTATTTCCATACATCATTGTCATAAGGTCACTATCATACATCATTATCATGACAATACAATCATACATCACTGAACTAGGGAGCACAAGACTATCCTCACACAATCCACAAGCTGACTTATCGAGGGTTCAATCCTCAACCGACTTATCTACAATTTGTCTCCTCAAATTGCATAGAACTATCTAGCTCTTTCGAGAAACCACTAATAGTCCACAACCACTAGTCTGAGACTACACTAAACACTGTCTAAAACACACCCAAAACATCCCTCTTAACTGTCATAAGTTTTCCCCTTATTGACAGTACTAGGGAAGAAATAAATTGTTGTTAAATATCCTTATGACAACCCTCCAACCTTAACAATCCATCAACATAAGAATGAAAATCAAACCTATTATGAAACTTCAACGCAAATCCAACGCAATCATGGTTATGGGCACCATTTGTTTGAAATTTTGGCCTAGGTTATAAACCCTTGTGGCTAGGATTACCTCAGGCATATTTCAGTACCCTTTTCACTGCGTTAACCTTACTTACAACCCTAAAATTCTTGCGATGTACCATAAGATGACTCAACCTTCTCTTAGAGAGATTATCCTCCATAAATATGGATCTTGACCCTAGTTTCTTGCACAACATTTAGGCTCACTTGTGACAGAGATACCACAAAATGCATATCAACCAAAACCATGCCCATGTCTAGTCCTCCTTGAACTCGGTCTACCCAAAACATAGAGAAAAGGTCATTCATCCTTCTTTTCCACCTCATATTTTCTTTATAGGTCTCGACTGCCTAAGATAATATGCCAAAAATGTATGAGGTCTTCCATTCATGATGTCCGAGATGCATGCCAAATGGTGGAGGATAGCGCTAGTTTATATTTTTTTAATCACATGAAGGGACACAACCTTTGGGACAAGCCGACTTGAAACATTTTGAGGCCGACATGTGAATTTGGAGGGAAAACATAAATTCAAATTGCTAATAAATGGCTTGATATGAAGCCGATATATATACTTTCCCAATTGGATTATGACACATTAAACAATGGTGAGAGGAGAGCCAAATAATAATTTTCCTTTATCCAAATTAAATTCTATTTGAGGGCATGATGGATTTTCCTTGGGGTAATAGGGTTTCCCTTGGTGAAATTCATCCCATAACTACTCCAAATTTTGAAAGTCGATTCATTGCTCAATCTTTAAATTAACATATAAAAATTATAAAATAAAATGCTAATGAAGTGGGGCCATTCCAAAGTGCTTTGATTTAATATATTGTTTCAGGATACAATCCACAAGAAAAAGGTATTGCATCTTACTCTTACAAGGGGTAATGTAATCATGGCAAGAAATCCTACATGTATAAGGTTAATGAAGTGCATTATTTACCAAGAATTATGGTTTACCATTTTTATTAAAGATCCAACCCATGACCTAAAAGGTGTCATATTCTATTCTCCCAAGTGACTACTTTACTATAACACGAGATTCTATAGGGAAGTATTGATGCAGTGAATTCCTTACCAAGCACCTTGATTGGCTGTTTTTGTTAAGAAACCAATTAATGAGTAAAAGGTTTTGCATTCTATTCTCACAAATGGTTGTCTGTCACCATAAGAAATTCCACATGCAAACGAATAATGAAATGGGCTCCTCGTTAAGTGCCCTATTTTGACACTTTGGTTAAAGATACAATGTATAAGTTCTTGCATTCGATTATGACAAGAAATTATCTAATCCAAAATGAGAAATTTAATGGGAAAAATCATCAATTTCACTTTAGTTTTTTTCATGATATTGACATTGCTATCACCTTGATGATGGACTCTATATCTTGAAGTCTAAAACAATGGATTAGATAAAGCATTCCATTCTTCAAAAAATTATCACTTGTGATAATAAGTTCAAGCAAGTCCTTACCAAGTGCCCCAATTTGGGATTTTGGTTAACAATCGAAATAAATGCGTTACATTCTACAATCACAAGTGATTGTTTAGTCACAAAAAAAAATTATATAAGAAAAATATAAATGAATTGGGCTCCTTATTAAGTGCGCCTTGGTTATGGATCGAATCCACAAGTAAACAATATTATTTTTTATTATCATAAGTGGTTGTCTAGTCATACTAGGAAATTCCACGAGTAAAAGAATAATGAAGTGGATTCCTTTCCAAGCACCCTAATCTGGCATTTTATTTTAAGGATCCAATCTATAAGTAAAAAATGTTATATTTTATTCTTACAAGTGGTTGCTTAATCACAAAACGAAATATTATAAACAAAATAATAATTAAGTGGGCTCCTTGACAAACATCTCAATTTGGCATTTTAGTTAAAGATCAAATCCATGAGTAAAAGTTCCCACATTCTTGTGTTTTGAGGTTAAATTTAAATTTGTTTCATCTAAGAGTTCTAAGCACTTTAAATATGGGGATAAGAGGGAATTTTCAAAGTACGTAAGGACAAGGAACTTAAGAACTCAAGGCATTTTATTTTTCAATATGGATCTATAGCCAACACATTAGACTAGGGCATTTGGCAAGGTACCAACATCATTATTTCTTTATTCCTTTATAAAGAACCAAAAACTAACTTTACTAAAGTATCAAATTGGGGTTCTTGGAAAATCATCCATTTCATTAATATTTCATACATGTTTTTAGACTAACTAGCATGATTTATAAAGGCCACTTTGAATATGGATCTCAAGGCCTTTTATTTATGGATATGGATCCTTAACTAAAAATTGAAATTGAATTGTTCATCAAAGTACCTGTAACATCCCCAACCACCCACTGGGGCATACCCATACCCCTATGACCCTTTGTACCCTAGGTTTTCGACAACTTTTCATTTATATGTTATGCATTCTATAATGCAGTGTACTCGCTTATAGGGATATCATTGAAAAACAATATCATTTAATCTACAATTCACATGTAACATATGAAAAATCCATAATTAATTACATCATAATTCAAATTTGCATTATTAATACTACTTATTTGACAAACCTGCCAATTAGCTATAGACTTCAACCATTCCTCCCAACCTGTTGTATTGTTCAACAACCCCAATTTTAATATATTATAAATTTCCTATGAAATTTATTATATTAAAATAGGGACCCTTTAGTTTTAAAAAGCCTTTGATTTTATTTCTTAAAAAACAAAAAATTAAACAACAGAAAATCAATATAAAAACTACTAATAAAATCCCATAACCAGAGTTTAATACTTAGTTTTTTTAATTAAAACCCAAGTATTAAACCTTGATTATATAAAAAAAAACAAAATTTAAAATAGACACCAAGACCAAGATCACACTTAAGCTTTAAAAATATTAAAAACATGGGTTATTTAATTAAAAAAAAATTAATCAATTTTTTTTAATTCCCAAAGGTTAAATTCTTTATAACTCTGCCATACCCCCACATTGCAAATCAACATAATAAATTGTTCCATAGTTAATTCTCTCTGACCTAATGCGATTGCGATTTGATAAGGCCGGACCCGACGGGGTCATGAACTTCACTTTATAAAGACATCACATCCGCAGAGATCACAAAATACCATAACCCAAGTCCCGTGACCTATCCCTTATACGATTGCGATATAGGCTAGACCCGATAAAGTCATACACTCCATTTATTAAGCTCCTTGCATTTGGAAAATCTAAAAAAAGCCACACATTGACCAATCTCCATCGCTCTGTGGTTGTGATTGCAATATTTAAATCGGACCCAATCATGGATTTAAACCCATTAAATAAAATATCACATCCGAAATGATCGCAAAAATCCAAAAGCTTAAGTCCATACTCCTCTACACCATTGATTGCGATATGCAATATAACCCGAACCCGACAAGATTATACATGCCAATTGATAAATCTCCCACGTTTGCATAATAGAAAGTTTTCACAAGACTTAAGCCCTTCCTCCTCTGTCCATTCTGATTGCGATTTGGTCTTGATTGATATATTCAGAATTTTGTCTATTTCGTTAGGGATTCTCCCTGCTCAAAATATGACGATAGTTCATCCCATCCCAGTTGCAAAGAAATTATGATTATTCTGGGTTCTACCCCTGATTCTCAAGTGATTGCGATTTGCATTTTGGCTATAATGCTCCCATTTTTATTATTATAACTTCCCGGTTTCAAAGTGATTGCAATTTAATCAAAACAACCCACCTATTTTTATTCAATTATATATGAAAATACAGTCTCGATTCATGATTTACTGATTCATGGCTTATCCTTCTAGGTATACATAGAGTTCAATAGTGAGGAGGAGATAGCTACGCAAAGGAAAAGATAGATTTGTTCCTTAGAATCTATAGAAAGCGAGGATATGTAGATCGAAAGTCAAGGATAATAAGCCAAAAATGGCAAATTGTTTTTATTTTTCATATTTCGAGGAACTTGATTTAATTTTTGAGCACTATGCGCAAACTTGTTATTTTTAAGTAAATTGTATTATTATTTAAACAAACATGATGGATAAAAGCAAGGGTCCATAATTTGATAGAGAAATCTAAAGGAAGAATTTGTGTTTTTGTATTTCTTATTCAATATTTGTTTGAATAAATTTTTTGGATCATAGCCTCTTTTATTTTTTGCAAAAAACTTGAGAGTTGTTGTATTTCTGTATTACTTTAAGGCATTGGAGCAAAGGAGAAAAGGTCGAGACTGTTAATTTATTGAAAGAAAGAGTTTTTGGATACGGGTATTTCTATCAGTATTTTAAAGTGATTATGTTTTTTCTTTTATTATTTGCAGTTTCTCTATTTTGTTATATGCATTTATGTAAAACAACATTAGCATAAATTTATTTCTAAATATGTTTAAGTGCTGCAATATTTTAATGGCATGTATCAAAAATAGTTAAAAATATTTTCATTATGATATAAGCTAATCATAGTTCTTTTAATTAATTTCTTAATTAAAAGAATTAATTTAAATCGTTTTTCAATTCTGAAGTAAATGATTAATTTCTTATTCATCTACTAAGGAAAATTATTCTAGATCACAATCAAACTGTTAAGAAATAACGTTGGTAATAAGTAGATTATTTTCATATGTTTTATCTTTTATTCATAAACGATTCCAAATCCTTCTTTTCCATCCCATTATAAGTATTTCATATCCATTTTATCACCTCTCATCAGGAAACTGGTCCCATTATATCCAATCGGAACCACTAGCCCAAATGGAAAAGGAGATGTTTAAGGTTTGGACCAGGTTGTTATCCCCCATGTTGGTGCAACGAATTTAGAGGCATAAACATTTTGGTGGTAGAAGGAGGGCCAAGACTATGAATGGTGTAGGAATTTACAGGGTAAGTTCCTCAGATAGAACACTAAAGGACACTGCTCACAAACAAATCAAAGATTAATACACTAGTATCCTTGATGTGGTTAAAACTCTCAAAGAGGGAAATGGTCCATGGTTTGAGCCAACATGGCCACTTCAGGCAATTTATTCATAAAATAAAGAAAATTTACATAAGATTCTCTCATGAACGGTCACCCTTCAAATGATCCTCCATGCTCTTTAAATAGAGATCATGGACCAATCGAGTGTTAAGGCAAGGATCAAGTGTCGGTAATACTGAGGAGAGAATGAACTGTTGGATCACTTCATGTCTAGAAGATATCATGACCGTCGGATTGTAAGTTACAAAAGTACATAGTAAAGAAACACAGTTTACCTAACTCTACACTAGACCAAGTTATATTTAACTATTTCCTATGTGTTGGAATATCCTAACATCCCCCCTTAAGGACAACTTGGGATAGGATTGAATGATGTACAAATATGACACAATAGGAGAAGGAAGGAGGCATTAGAGAATATCCCCCCATGGTGACAACTTCTTGAACTCCAACCATAAATTTAAGTTTAGTAAGTTTTTCCTCTGTGATAGCCTTTGTAAAGATGTCTATAAGTTCATCATCAGTTGAATAATATTTCACTTCAAGAACATGGTCATGAATGAGACTTTTGATGAATTGCATGTGTAGTTCAATGTATTTTTTGCAATGATGTTGGACTAGATATTTTCATAGTTGAATGGCAGTTTGATTATCACACCAAAGTGTAGTCAGATGCTGCTGCTCAAAACAAAACTCTGACAGGATTTGATGAAGCCATAAGGCTTCCTTACTAGCTTCTACGGTGCCACGATACTCAGCTTCTACTAAAGAAAGAGAAATGGCACTTTGTTTCTTGCAAGCCCATGTAATAGTTCCATAACCAAGAGTGAAGACATAACCTGTAGTAGACTTCCAATCATCAAGATCACCAGCCCAATCTAAATCAATGAAACCAACCAATAGAGGAGATGCTTCTCCACTGTAATGAATCCCAAACTGAACTATACCTCAAACATAACGGAGTATTCTTTTAGTTGCTTTTTAATTACTTTCATGTGGGTTTTGCATAAACCGAGCAATAAGGCCAACAACAAAGGAAAGGTTAGGACGGGTATGGGTCAGATACAAAAGTTTTCCTACAAGTTGATGGTATAAGGTAGCATCAAATTCAAGGAAAGTACAAGTGATTGAAAGTTTGGCTCTAGAATGAAAGGGAGAAGGGGCTGGCTTACAGTCTTCCATGTGAAAGTGGCATAGAAGATCATAGGCATACTTGGACAGGGAAAGGGAAATACCTTGCTTGGATTGTAAGACTTGAAGACCAATAAAATAATGCAAGTGTCCTAAGTATGTCATTTCAAACATATTTTCAAGGCTGTACTTCACATGGTTTCTAAGGTTTAGATCACTACCAGTAAGGATAAGATCGTCAACATAAAGAATAAGAATTATAAGAGACATACCCACTTTCTTGGTGTAGACAATATTGTCTGAATGACAACTAGAAAATCTAGTATCTAAAAGAAAGCTATCCACTTTGGCATTCCAAGCCCAAAGGGCTTGCTTGAGACCATAAAGGGATTTTTTAAGTTGACATACAAGGCTAGAGTCTGTTTGTGTAAATCCAGTAGGTTGTTCCATATAGATTCTTCATGCAAGTCCCCATGCAAGAAGACAGATTTAACGTCCATTTGATGGACTTCCCATTTGAAAGAGGTAGCAGGGGAAAGAACAAGGTGGATAGAGTTCATTTTGGAAATAGGGGAGAAGGTTTTAGTATAGTCAATGCCTTCAACATATGAAAAACCCTTAGAAACAAGATGAGCTTTATGTTTATCAACCTTTCTATTTGGTCCATACTTGGATTTGTAAACCCATTTGCATCTAACAAGTTTTCGTCCCTTTGGAAGAGGAACAAGATCCCATGTATCATTTTCCAATAATGAGCAATATTCTTCATTTATAGCTATCTCCCAATCTAGATGGCCTGAATCTTCTCCAAAGGTGTCAGGATCATAATTTTCTGAAGCTTGATCCAGTAAAGAAGAGGTTCTATCGAACTGAGAATGTGTACATCGTTGATCTGTAGGATTACCTGCAAGAGAACCCACTACATTCTGAGTAGCATGAACCCATATTGGAATTTGAGGAGTTGAAGGAGGATCCTGAGAAGGTGGGGGAGGATTTTCATCCTCGCTGTCATCATCTGAAGAAGAAATATTTTAATAAGTAGAAAGGATGGTGAGAGGTGGCGCATCTACCGAAATAGGCTCATAGGCCGATATATTTTTAGTAAAATTTACATCTCTTATAATGATAACATTTTTGGACTTAAGTGGAATACGTCTATATCCTTTGACATCTTCATAATATCCAACAAAAATACATTTTTCACTCTTAAGTTCTAAAGCTTTATGTTTCTCATCTAGAATATGGGCCCATTCTTCACTTCCGAAAACATGAAAGTGACTTATATCTCCTTTAATTGAGCTCCATGCTTCTTCTAGAGTGATATTCTTTAAAACCTTAGTAAGAATGTGATTTAATATGTAATTTGCACAATTAATTTCTCCTCCCCAAAAATTAAAACTAAGTCCTTTAAATTGAAGCATACAATTGCCTATTTCCTTTAAGGTGTGATTCTTCCTTTTAGCTACACTATTTTTTTACGGAGTATATGGAACAACATGTTGCATTTGAATTCCATTCTTAGTGCAAAATTTTATGCATTTGTTGTTAACATATTCTTTGCCATTATAAGATCTTAGCTTAAGAATTTGATGTGCAGATTGTTTTTCAACAAAGGTCTTAAAGGTCAAGAACATGTTAAATATTTCACTCTTGAGTTTTAAGAAGTATACCCAAGTGCATCTGGAGAAATCATCAATGAAAGTTAAGAAATACTTGTAGCTAGAGAATGAACAACTCGAAGTGGACCACATAAAACACTATGCACAATCTATAAAGGGGCTGAGGCATGCCAAGAGGCACATTTTTCAGAAATATCCCAATGATTTTTTCCGATTACACATCCAGAACAAACACCATCTCTGCAAGATACCATAGGAAGACCTGTCACCATATTTTTTTTACATAGATTTTGAAGGGAGTGATAGTTTAAGTGACCAAATCTCTCATGCTAAAGTTTGCTCACTTCATCATTATGAGCAACAAATACCGAGGGAAGTGTTGATGACCCAAAGTTGTTAAAATTATACAACCTTGTAGAATCATCAACAATTCTAGTAGCTAAAATCTTTCTAAGATATCTTAGGTCCTTAATTACAACATCATGAGGTGAAAAATCAACGATTTTACCTTCACCTGAATGAGTTATCTAATATACATATAGAAGGTTGCAGGATAAGATTGGACACATAGTACATCATTAAATTGACCATTGTCTAGATGAATAGTTCCAGTCCCTACAACACTAAGAGATCTATCATCACCAACATATATATTTTTGGTGTTACAATCATTTAAAGAAGAAAACATGGCTTTGTTTTTGGCCATGTGATAAGAAGCTCCAGAATCATTGAGCCACTCATGAGAATGAGAAGAAAAAGATACATTTAGTGCATAACCAAACTAAGATGCTTGACTACCAAATGCAGAAAGTGTCATTCCTGAAGATGAAGTTGAAGTTGAAGAGTGCTCCAAATGGTTTTTATGCCTCTTCATTGTTGCTTCCAAGGTTTCCATCTTCTTAAAGCATATGGATATGAAGTGGCCATCTGGATTACAAAAGTTGCAATGTCTATCAGTCTTCCTCCCTTTGCTTTTATTTTCCTTGTCATTTTGTTGAATTGATTTTTCATTTTGAGAATGAAATTTCTTAGGACCATTCTTTTTAGGATACTACTTCTTAGTATTCTTTGAATTTGGCTGTTGCTGAGCATCTAAGGCTTTTTTAGAAGAGTTTCCAAGATTAAGAAGACCAAGATGTAAGAGTTTTTCTTGTTCTCTTATTAAAGAATCACAAAAGACATCAAAAGAGGGAGACTTCTAGTTTTGTCCTCGTGAAATAAAGGCTTCTCTAGTAGAATGGAAGGTGGAAGCAAACACAGAGTAGGTTGGTCCCAACTTAGTAAGAATGGAATACATAGGGCTACTGTCTTCTTTCTTAACCTTAACACCTTCCAAGAGAAGTCTAAGGGTCTTGAACTTGGACAAAAAATCTTAAATAAAAGAAAAATTATTGGGGTCCAACATAAGCAACTCATTTCTGAGTTGATGGGCTCTAATTTCATTTTTAATTTCAAAAACTTGAGTGAGTTGTTTCATTTCTTCATTAGGGGTATCAAGTTGTGCAATATGGAATATAAGGTCTGGGGAAATAGACATCCCTATCAACCCATGTGCTTGATCTTGCCTATTTTCCCATTTGGCTACCTTATCTTCATCTTTAGGTTTATTTTCTTGGCCTGAGGGTATTTTGTAAAGACCTTTACTTCTAAGTAAATCCACAATGTAGGACCACCATTGGAAGTAGTTGGCGCTGTCAAGAATAACTTGGCATGGACTTTCCATTTTAATAGAAACTGAAGGTGTAGATGATGATACTAAGTGTTCCAACGGCAAGATCTCAAAAAATTAGGCCAATTAAAGAAAACGACATCCAGATGAAGAAGTTATGGTGTTTTGAAGAGAAGTTGTTGAAGATGCCGACGAAGTGCGTGAATGTGCGAAAGCGAATGATAATGTTATATTTTAAAAAAAACCTCGTTTCCAAATTTAATCTAATTATGTCACTTTAAAAAAGATTTTATGTGACCCACTTTTATAAATAGTGAATGTCACTTTTACAATGGTACTTTATGAGCTACTCATGAAATTGTAACTTAAATAAAAGATAAAGAGACTTTAGAATTATAAGTGACTCACTTTTTATAATGGGTGAGAACACTTTTACATAAAGTAACTTTAAAACATAAGTTACATGTGCTTTTTGAAAAAGTAACTCAACAAAAAAAAAGACTTGAACCCAAGACCTCTATTCTCATAAAGTAACTTTGGACCAAGTGAGGTAGTTTAAAAGGTTAGTAATTTTTGGAAAAGAGGAAAGTTGTTTTTTTTAGTCATTGAAGCTTTGGGGTGCTTGCTTACTTGAAAAAAACTCTTTCTCCCTACAAAACAAACCACCACATAACCCAACATGAACATGCAAAAAAAACCAAACCTTGTAGCTCGAAGTTAACTTTCGTCGAAAACTAAATATTTTTCTCAATGTTTTTGATTTTCCAAGATCACACTAAGGCGTAATGAAAAGGAGCATACACATGAGAAATTTTTTTCCTTTTTATTTCTAATTTTCCCAGATCGCACAAAGTCGCGGGGCAAAGACCATACATAGAAATGAAAGGTATAGATCCGGTAATAAAAAATAAAGAGCTAAATAAACCAAAATAAACAGAGAGATGAATAACTAAAACTACAAATAAAGACTGTATACCTCAAGATCTTAAAAATGATGTAGCTAAGGCTACTAGAAACCTTTTCACATGAAACGAAAGGGGTTCCTCACTGGAACAAATGCTCCTAATGCAATAGAGTAGTCCTCTCGGCCTGAAAGCACTCAAAACCAATAGATCTAGGAAATGACAGTTGGATTTAGTTGTACCGGCTTCAGATTTGGATCACCAACGGATTGGCCCTCAAATAACTCTGATACGATGTAGGAATTTACAAGGTAAGTTCCTCAAATAGAACAACAAAGGACACTAGTCACAAACATGTCACAGACCAATACAACAATATTATTGACTTGATTAAAATCCTCAAAGAGGGAAACAGTCCGCGGCTTGAGCCAACGTGACCACTTCAAGAAATTTATTAATAAAAGAAAGAAAATAGACATAAGATTCACTAATGAATAATCACCCTACAAATGACCCTCCATGCTCTTTAAATAGAGATCATGGATCAATTGGGTGTTAAGCCACAGATCAAGTGTCGGTAATACTAAGGAGAGAATGAACTATCAGATCACTTCATGTCTACAACATATCATGATCGTCGGATTGTAAGTTACAAAAGTATGTAGTAAAGAAACACACTTTACCTAACACTACACTAGACCAAGTTATACTTAACTATATCCTATGTGTCAGAATATCCTAACAGGAAAAGAGAACTCAATCCTAAATAACAAGCCAATACAGGAGTCACTCCCCCTCAAGATCACCTCCAACTTCTCGATCCTCATCTAAAACTCCTACTTCTAGATCAAAAGTTGAGCAGTCACTCCAAAAATGTCCTATAACATTATCCCCATTGACTGGTTCATCTTCTTAACATCAAGAATTAGAAGTTGAAACTTTAATTGAAAAATTAGAAAGTAATTCTATCTCCGGTAAAAAAAACCTCAATGATTATAAATATCGGAAGGTAGTGTATCTTTATCTTTTCAGCCCACTCAAATTCTAAATTTTTGTCAAAGTGAGAAGCTCGGGGTTCCTCCATTTGAATTTCCTCTTCCTAATTTTTGAAAGAAAACTAAGAAATCCAAGACACAGACATCAACTAGCAAGATTTTGTCAAATTCCCCTCCACAAACACATTCATTCTCGCCATTCATTCCCACCTCTTCATTTCAAAATACTGGTGCTAGCACTCAACCTGCCTCTACTTCCACTCAAACTCACACTCAAGCTATAATAATGGTAGGACACAAACCAACAAGACCATGGGCTAATCCTGGTGTTGTGGAAATGGCAACACCTCTCCATGCTCTACCTAAACATCCTGAAATATGGCTACCAAAATTCAATCCCAATGATGGATTGCTTGATGAGGAACATATCCATAATTATATGTTAGCTATCAATCTTAATGGAGTATCTGAAGAGGATTGTGTAGTAATATTATTTCCCTACACTCTCTAAGGATCAACAAGATTCTTGTAATTTTCATTACCAGTGGGATCCATTACTAGCTGGGATATTTAAGAACAATTGTTAACCAAGTTTGGTAAGGATCGCACTACTTCCACTTTGATTAATGATCTCTCCAATCCTAAAGCAAGTCTTAGTGAAAAAATCAAGGATTTTAATTCTAGATTTAATAAACTCTTACATAAAATCCCAGATACAACTAAACCTGGTGTTGATGTACATAATGAGTGGTATATATCTACCTTACCTTCAAATGTTGAATTTTTTGTCGATATGGCTAATAAAATGACTCTAGTTGAAAACTTGAAAGAAGCATTAGCAACTGAGAAAATAATACTTGCTTTAAAAAACAAAACTTCATTAGATGAAAGAAAAGCCAAAAAGGTTTCATTTAAGGATGAATTCAAAAAGAAAACTCCTAAAGATCCCTTTGATCTTGAATGATTACAAAAAGTCATCAAAAAATATGTCTAACGAGATAGTAGAGATTAAAAAACAAGTAGCTAAATCTTTTTCCAAGAAACCATTTAGACATTTTAGAATAAATCAACCAACTAATCCTCAACCTCCAAGCAGCATATGAAATGCTGAAACTGATGATGAAGATGAGGATGAAGCAACATTTTTTGCTGACGAATTCCAAGATGAACAAACTGTTGAGTTAAACGGAATGTGGGATTTCATTCTTCCTATATTCGATAGTGAAAATGAACATGAAGCACTACTTGTTAGCACAACAAGTAAAGGTCTAGATGATCCTATAGAAGCAATTAAAAAACATAAACCTTCAACTCCTCTTGCTAAAGATAAATATGTTAATAAAAAATTCACTTCCACATCTAATCAATTCATCCCTCTTCATGTAATTCTCCATCTCCACCAAAAACCTTAGTAGTTTTGGATAATATCGAGTATTATGTAGTAGAGGACATGAAAAACGTAAACGAAAATATCTAGCTCTATGAACTCATTAAACTCAAAGAACAACAGAAAATTTTATTCAAAGAACTGAATGCAGTGCCTATTTCTCCTCTCCCTACTGTTGTAATATCCAAGGCTACGAATGGAATGGGTAAACCTCCTAATAATTCATTTTTTGATTCCTTTGATGCTATTTTGATAGGGGAAAGATATAATTCACACACTCCTCCTTCCTTGTTGACTTTTGAGATATTCAATAAAAATGTACATAACTGCTTGGTAGATTCAGAAGCTTCTTCGAACATTATGCCATATTCAGTTTGTTTAAAATTGAACATGTCTTCTAAAAATTTGTAGTTCATATTGTGTAACTTGATAAGACAAAAGTTGAAGTCATATGAGAAATGAATTTAGTCCTCATTTTATTATCTTTAAATCCTAAAGTCTGTCAAATAATTGATATACTAGTTGCCAACATTCCAGATTTTTATGATTTGATTCTTAGTAGGGATTGGTCAAAAAATATACACGGTTATGTTTCCACTGATTTGTCTCACTTCTGGCTTCCTTACAATGATAAGCCAAATCTAAATAAAATCAACCGAGAAAAACACATGAAAAATTCAGTAATAGATTTTGAAGGTGAAAATGAGCCAGTGGCATTTAATAATAACATCCTTGGAAATTACTCTATTGAATCATTTTTTGGGAATTTCAACGCACAAATGTCACCTTTTCTGAATAATTAAGTAACTTCCCAAATTGAAAAATTTTCACAAACAAATTCTTCTAGATATGTAAATATGTTAGAAAATCCATTAGTTAACTCTTTGTCTTGGAAATTGTATCTTGATGGATCAAAGTCAAGTGATGGTGCAGGATCAGGTTTCATATCAGTTAGTCTTGAAGGTGAGAAGACAATTCTAAATTGCAAGTTAGAATTTGAATGCACAAAAAATATTGCAGAATACGAAGCATTGGTCCAAGGTATGTACAAACCAATAGGTCTTAATGTTAAATACCTTCAAGTTTTTGGAGATTTAGAAATTGTAATTAAACAAGTAAGAAACACTATGCATTGCATTTATGGACACTTGAAGCATTACCAGTCTTTAGTTCAATCTCTCACTTAACACGATTTAGATTTTAACATTTCTTCCATTCCTAGAATTCAGAATGATAGTGTTGACCTTCTCGCTAATGTTGAATCAAAACTAATTCCATCATAACATTACAACCCATATAGAATTTCTATAGAGTTAATTTTTAGACCATCCATTCCTGTTAATAGCATCAATGTGTGGGTATTCGATGATGATGAAAACATATTAAACTTCTTAACTTTAGAAAAATCATATGATAACCAAATAATTGGTGAAGATGTACATGACAATCAATTAAAAAAGAAAATCAACGATAATCCCATACCAAAAACTGTAGTTAAACTTGAGGATATTTACGATTTAAAAGAAAAATTCAAAAAGGCTACTAATTCAAAACTTCAATGTTCGACTTTAAGATTTTAATTAATAAACCTTGGGACAAATCTTAAACCTCAAAACATTAACTTAGGACTTGGTCTCTCATTTGATCAAAGATTATCCTTCATCCATTTGTTAAAGAAATATAAGGATATCTTTCCTTGGAGTTATGAAGATCTCAAAACATTTGCACTTCAATCCTTCAACACACAATTTTGATGACATCTAATGATAAACCTGTCCAACAAAAAATAAGGAAAATTCATCCAAACTTATAAAGTCAAATCAAAACGGAATCAAATAAACTCCTTAAGGCCAAAATCATTTTTCCTGTTAGGCATTCAAACTGGGTTTCCAACTTAGTGTTTGTTAACAAGAAAAACTGTGCTATCCAAATTTGTATAGATTTTAGAAACCTCAATAAGGCTAGTCAAAATGATAATTTCCCATTGCCTACTATGGAACAAATTTTGCAATCAATTGTAGGTTCAGAACTTATGTCTTTCCTTAATGGGTTTTCAGGATACAATCAAATCATGGTCCACCCAAATGATAGGCTTAACACTACTTTCATAACTAAATTGGGAACTTGTGCCTAGCAAAAGATGCCATTTGGGTTAATAAATGCAGGCGAAACTTTTGAAAGGGTTATGGATATATCTTTCAAAGGTATTTTAAACAAAACGGTTGTTGTTTACTTAGATGACATTACTGTTTCTTCTAAGAAAATAAATAACAATTTACATGACTTAAAACAAATCTTTGAATGATGTAGAAAATATGGGATTTCATTAAATCCAAAAAAGTCTTTCTTTGCTCTTAGTGAAGGAATTTTTTTAGGATACATTGTATCCAAAGATGGAATTTTTATTGACTTCCACAAATCGTTCTACCATTATATGATAAAGAAAAACTCAACCTTTAAGTGGGGTCATAATGAAAGACAAGCTTTTGACTCAATCAAACAAGCAATCATTAACGTTCCCTCTCTAAGTACTCTGAAGTTCTCTGGTCATTTTATATTTTATACTTTCTTTTCTTCAACATATTATGCTGCTATATTAACACAAATTAATGATCAAAAAATCGAAACACCTATCTCTTTTTTGAGTTTAAATTTCAACGTGTTGAACTGGATTACTCAGGGGTAGATAAACAAGCATTTATTGTTTATAAATCTATAAATAATTTTAGACCCTTTCTCTTAAAAGCACATACAAAAGTAATAGTCCCATTCCTAACAATGAGACAATTACTTATGCAGAAAGAGTTAGGAGAAAAGAGAGAAAATTAGGTTACAACTCTATAGGAATATGATATTGAAAAAAAACTAGCCAAAATTGTCAGGGGACAAGATTTCTACAGATTGCTTACATGCGCATCCAACATACCAACTAATGTGGAAATAGGTAACAATGAACACATATATGAGGTAAGCCTTATTGATACTAAGTCCCAATATGCTGATATGATTTTCTATTTAAAAAAGTGATATGCTCCTCCAAAACTCAATCATAAAAGAAAAAGAGCTTTAAGATTGAAAGAAAATCAATATGAGATTGTTGATAATGTATTATTCAGAAGAAACTATGATTTCGTTTTGTTAAGATGTATTGAAAAATCCAAAACCCAAAATGTTTTGCAGGAACTTCACGATGGACCAATAGGAGGACACTTTGGAGGAGATACTATCACGCATAAAATACTGCATCGAAGATACTATTGGCCCACTCTCTTCAAAGATACTCATGCATATGTAAGAATATGCAAAAGATGCCAAACTACGTCTAGAAAGCTATTGACACCTAATCATAGGAATTGGGTGAACAACTGTAATTAGTGTAAATAAATATTAGAGAAGATGGAGAGTCATCGGGAGATGAGCTGAACAGTCACTCCCTCTTGTATATAATAACGAATAACTTGAATGAATAATATGATTTCATTTGAGGAGTTACCTCCTGGCCTGACATGGTATCAGAGCCAACTCTATTTTTAGCATTCCTGCCCTTGTAACTCCCTTATGCCCAATTTTTTGCCTATGTTTTGCATATTTTGCAGAACTAACACCTTTTTCATGTTTGTGAGGCCTGACATGTCATATGTGTTTTCTATTCTCGCCTGAACAACTAATCTCCCCACTCTCCCCACAGAATATCATTAAGGGAGAACAACAAAATGCTCCTTTCTTGTGGCCTGCCCTCATTGTGGCGTTGAGCCATTGTTTGAACCAATTTAGGGCATCAAGCCTACTACTACAAGTAGCTTTTCATAAGCTTTATGGCACTCATACCACTCCCTAAAATGTGTTTCTCTTCTCAGGATGTTCAAAATTGAACTGTTGCATTCCCATTACACACTATCCCCTCGGCATCATTGATTTCGCCCCCGTATCTGCAAATAACTTCCACAAGGTTGGTGTCAAGAATAGGATCCAACTATGGACCTTCAGAACTAGTAGAACTGGAATCATTGTCGCTGTCTAATTTGTTACCCATTACAACATCCCTCTCGACATCGTTAATTTCGTCAATTTGAGGAGTGGAGGTGCCATCAAAGGTGTTGAGCTTGTGTATAGAGTTTCCAATAAAAGAAATGGTAGAGTGTAGATTGTAATGCGGCAAGGAACCCATGTGGGTTCCCATCTCCAAGCCACCGAGGGAGCAAGTATTTTGTCTGAAGATGGTTGATTCTGCTCGGATTGCTAAAGATATCACAGAGTAGAAAGAAATTGCAATCTCCAACCTAATGTTCTGAAGAATTACGAGGTTTGATAATTCCAAGTGTTTCAACAGTTAGTGCGACAAAACTTGTTGAATGTGGTATGCCATTGTCTTGTCCTTCGACTAAAGATTACTACAGTTTTGGATTTTGGAACCAAAGATTTGGGTATATGCAGAGTTGTTTTTGAGTTGCAAAGATTCGAAGATGTGACCTACAAAATATTTTTTGGCTTGTTGCAATTTCTTTCATGATTTTGTGCCCCTATTTTGTAAGAAACTGCAGCTAGCTTCTTGTTTGTCATAAGAGTTCAGAATATTGCTACTACACTGCATTTTTTTACATCAAAAGCACATTGTTTTTTGCCAATAGAAGTCTTTTTTTTTACAGTACATAGTTTTTAAAATGCATTCATTGATATCTATTGTGGGAGTGGTTCTCACAAGCAAGGAGAATTATCTAGAATGGTCACACAAAATCAAACACACTCTCATTTTTAATGAGCTGTGGAAAGGAGTGTGTGTTGGAAACGAAGACAAAGAGCCAAAACAACCTACCTCAGACAAGGAATTTGCAACTTGGGAAAATAAGAATAGCAAGGCTTATGCATTGATTGCAACATCAATAAATGAAGAGGTGAGTCACCATATTTCGCCATTTTCAAATGCTTTCAAAGCCTTACAAAAACTGAAGGAACTCTATGATTCACACTCTGCACTTGAAGTTGTTCAACTCATGATTAAACTCTTCACCCTTGAATTACAAAATAATGATTCTCTTGCTCTTGAATCATAAGTAAAATCTATAGTGCATGATATCAAAGTCACTAATGTTGAATTGGATATTCCTCTGATAGCTTTTCTCAAGGCACTTTATCCCACTTACTCAAATTATCTTGTGTCATTGCAAGCAAATGGAAACCTTAAAGATATTACCTTTGACTTCCTTGTGAAAAAATTTGTTGAAAGAGAGAAAGATTTTGGCAAGAAGACAGCTCCTGAGTCTTTTGAAGAGGTTGTGTGCCTTGTTCATAGAGAAAAGAATCTTGTTGAAGATTCTTCCAGAGGAAGAGGTGGTCGAAGAGGAAGAGGAAGAAATTTCAGAGGTAGGGGGGGCAGACACTCTCAAGGAGAAAAGTTAGATTTACATTGCACACGCTGCAAAATAGATGGATCACATGATGCATCCGCATGCAAGTTGCCTTGGGATAGAATTGAGCAAGAAAGAATCCAACCCAAAGGTAAAACTAATGACAAAGAGAGGTAAAGCACCTGAATCTTCTCACTATGTTGTGGAACATGTAATATTGGAGTAAATGAAGGCTTATTTAATGCTTCACCTGCTTCTTGGAAAAATGATTGGTTGCTTGATTCAGGAGCAACTTTCCACATGAGTTTTAGAAGAGATTTTTTTGAATAATTTACTGAAAATTTTGATGGAGAAATATACTTTGCAGACAAATAAAAACTCAAGTCATCAGGGCTTGGCACAATCAGGCTTAAAATGCCCGGTCTTTTAAACTTTCTTTTGCATCATGTTCTATATCTCCCACAGCTGAGGAGAAACTTGTTGTCCTTGGTCTGCATCTGCCATCAAGGACACTCCATTCATATGTTTGATGTCAAGCTTGAGGTGAGAAAAGCATCAGACAACTCACTTGTCATAACGGGGATAGAAGAAGAAAGGCTTCTCAAGCTGCAGGGTACCTCTGCTGGTGCACAAAATTTCTCATACAATTCTTATTATGAAGAAGGTACATTTCCATCATGTTTATTATGGCAAGCTAGATTTGGACACTTTAACTATGACAACCTCCGCTTGTTGAAGAAAAATGGTGTTACTGGTTTGCCTAAAATTCCTAGGAAACTTAAGCAATGTGATGCTTGCATTCTAGGAAAGCATAGCAAATAGTATTTTCATGATTCACATTCTAAAGCACATAGAAAAATTGAACTTATTCATTCATATTTATGTGGTCCAATGCTTGTTCCTTCTAGTAATGGAAATAAATATATGATGCCAATTATTGATGACTACACCAGAATGTGTTGGGTTTATTTATTGAAGAACAAACCTGATTCTTTTCAAACATTCAAGAACCTTCATACATGGATTGAGAATGATGCACAATATCATATTGGATCTATTCGCACTAATAATGGAAAAGAATAGACTTCAAATGAATTTGAAAACTATCTTCACCAACATGGGATCAAACATCAAACAATTGTGCCTTATAATCGCCAACAGAAGAAACTATGATTTCGTTTTGTTAAGATGTCTTGAAAAATCAAAATCCCAAAACGTTTTGCAAGAACTTCACGATGGACCAACAGGAGGACACTTTGGAGGAGATACTACCATGCATAAAATACTACATGCAGGATACTATTGGCCCACTCTCTTCAAAGATACTCATGCATATGTAAGAAAATGCAAAACATGCCAAATTAGGTCTAGAAGACAACGAAAACATGCCTTGCCTCTGCAACCTGTCAACATTGAACAACCTTTCCAAAAATAGGGACTGGAAATCATAGGTGAGATTGTTCCTCACTCTTCTAAACAACATAAGTATATTTTGACTACTACAGATTATTTCACTAAGTGGGTGGAAGAAATTCCATTAAAGGTTGCCAATTCTGATGTTGTTACTGAGTTTATTGATCATTTTATCATTTCAAGATTTGGTTTACCTTCTACACTTATATTTGATAACGCATCTTACTTTTCAGATAGTAGTATGAGTGAGTTTGCACTTAAGAGAGGTTTTAAACTAAAATATTCTGCTAACTACTATCCCCAGGAAAACAGTTTAGCAAAATCCACTAATAAAAACCTCCTAAGAATAATCAAAAGAACTATCAACCAAAATCAACATAATTGGCACAAATCATTAATATTTTCTTTATGGGATGATAGGATAACTCAGAAGACCTCTATAGGTACTTCTCCATTTAACCTAGTGTATGGGAATGAAGCCATCATTCCATCACATTTAGCTCTTCCCTCACTATCCCTAGTTCAATTCATTGAAGAATTACCTACTTCCTCTTTAAAATTAAGACATTCCCAAATCCAAAAACTAGAAGACGAAAGCGAGAAATCCAAACTCACACATGACAAACATTAACAGATAGTGAAAGCTTCTTTTGATGTAATATCAGTAGCACAAAAATCCTTCTAAGTTGGAGACCTAGTTCTCAAGTGGGACAAAGCACATGAAGAAAAAGGGAAACATACGAAATTTCAGAAATTATGGGTTGGTCCATTCCAAATTGTCAAACAGATAGGCCCATATACATTCATACTACAAGATCTATTAGGAAAGAGAGAGTATCTTCCTGTAAATGGGCTCATCTTAAATAAATTATTTTCTTAAAGATTCAATTTTGCACTAAAAAAAAGGATTCTGTAAAAGGTCACTTCTATTGTACATCCCACTGTAGTTTATTTTCCTTTTACATATTTTGTTAATAAAAATGTTAAATAGTACTCTATTGACTTTTCAAACATCTCTCAAAATTATTTTTCATTTTTCAATTTGAAGGTAGGAATTTTTTAAGAAGTGGTTACCAAAATTGAAAACTAGATAAAAATTATATAACTCTAAAAAATTTCCATTAAGTTGTGAAATCTTTAAAAGAACCTTAAAAAAATATTATATATGTTTACTCTGGTTTCAGTAAAAGAAAGTTATCTTTTAAAAAGTAAAGACTGTCTTACAACTAAAGCACTTTGAACTCAGATTTGTTATCCAAACCCCTTAATGAGTTAATGATTCCCCCCATCCATTAAAAAGAGATTTTTTAGAGTGTAATTCTAAAATATAATAAATCTAAAAGATATGAGATCTCATCACGAGCCAACTTACCATGATCATAGGGAACCAATTAAAATAACATTACCAAATACTGGACACCAAATCAAGGTAATGGCTTATGATTGTTTCAACTATAAGAAAAGGAGTCTCATAATAAGCTAACCTATTTAGTTTAATTATTATGAGTGAATGACATTGTTGCTATCTGGTCACTAAACTAGGATAATGGCTTTTAAACATCAGTTAAAAAAGAAAAGAAAAGAAAAAATAACAAAACTTACATCTAATTATTGCACTATTAAATGGATGGGATATTGGATTATTGTTCGTTAAAATGTAACCCTATCAAAGTTATGAACGCTTGTTGGCAGCAGTGGCTTTCCCTATGACAAACAGGTTCATCAAAATCTAAGTCATAAAAGGACCCCTACTTTATCTCTATAACTCATTAATGACTTATACAAGTAAATAGGTGTTTTCTCATTCATGAAACATTTTTAAAAGAAATTGCAATTTAATGAGTTTTATAGTCAGAGTAATTTTATTTATCTAAATGTTTCGAAAAGTAGTTTTCACTTCCTAAATTAGTTTTACTGGATCCTTGAAGAATTTCATTGTTATTAGAGATATCTGGTTCTTCTAGTGAATCGCCAATTGTTATATTGTTCAACAACCCCCATTTTAATATATTATAAATTTCCTATGAAATTTATTACATTAAAATAGGGACCCTTTAGTTTTAAAAAGCCTTTGATTTTATTTCTTAAAAACTAAAAATAAAAAAATAGAGAAAATCAATAACAAAAAAAATTGTTAATAAAATCCCATAACCAAAGTTTAAATACTTAGGGTTTTTTTAATTAAAACCCAAGTATTAAACCTTGATTATATATATATATATATATATATAAATATATATATATATATATATATATATATATATATATAATATAAAATTAAATAGTCCCCAAGATGAAGATCACACTTAGACTTTAAAATATTAAAAACATGGGTTATTTAACTAAAAACAAAATAATCAGAGTTTTTAAATTCCCAAAGGCTAAATTCTTTATAACTCCGCAATACCCCCGCATCGCAAATCAACAAAATAAAAAGTTCAATGGTTAATGCCCTCGAACCTAATGTGATTTCGATTTGATAAGGCTAGACTTGAAGAGGTCATGAACTTCACTTTATAAAGATATCACATCTACGGATATCACAAAAGACCATAGCCCAAGTCCTCTGACCTATTCCTTATGTGATTGGAGTATAGCCTAGACCCGATAGAGTCATACACTCCATTTAATAAGCTCCTTGCATCTGAGAAAATATCAAAATAGCCATAGGTTGACCCCACTCTAGCCCTGTGCGATTGCGATTGTGTTATTTAAACTGGACCCAATCATGCATTTAAGCCCATTAAATAAAATATCACATTTAGAATGAGTGAAAAAAAGCAAAAGCTTAAGTCCACACTCCTCTGCACCACCGATTGCGATATGCAATATAGTCCGGACCTGATGGGATTATACATGCCAATCCATAAATCCCCTACATCCACACAATAAGAAGTTTTCACGAGACTTAATCCATTCCTCCTCTATCCATTTCGCTTACAATTTGGTCTTGATTGATATATTGAGATTATCGTATATTTCGATGGGGATTCACCGTGCTCGAAATATGATGATAATTCATCACCTCTCGGTTGCAAAGAGATTGTTATTATTTGGGGTTCTACCCCCGATTCTCAAGCGATTAGGATTTGGATTTTAGTTAAAATGGTCCCATTTTTTTATATTATAACTTCTTGGTTGCAAACTAATTGCAATTTAATCAAAACAACCCACTTGTTTTTATTCAATTCTATATGATAATACAATCTCAATTCATGATTTACTTATCCATGGCTTATCCTTCCAGGTATACAAAGATCTCAACAATGAGGAGGAGATAGCTATGCAGAGGAAATAGAAGATTCGTTCCTTAGAATCTGTAGAAAGCGAGGATATTTAGATCAAAAGTCAAGGATAATAAGCTAGAAATAGAGAAGTATTTTTATTTTTCATAATTTGAGGAACTTCATTTAATTTTTCATCACTATGCACAGACATGCTATTTTTAAATAATTTGTATAATTATTTGACATGATGGATCGATTCAAGTGTCCATAATTTGATAGAGAAATCCTAAGGAAGAATTCACATTTTTGTATTTCTTCTTAAATATTTGTTTGAATAAAATTTTCAATCGTAGCCTCTTTTATTTTTTGCAAAAATGCTTGAGATTTGTTTCATTTCTATATTACTTTAAGGCGTTGGAGCAAAGGAGAAAAGGGCGAGACTGCTAATTTATTGAAATCAAGCGTTTTTGGATACAGGTATTTCTATCAGTATTTTAAAGCGGTTATGTTTTTTCTTTTATTATTTGCAGTGTCTCTCTATTTTGTGTTATATGCATTTCTGTAAAACAACATTAGCATAAATTTATTTCTGAATATGTTTAAGTGCTGCAATATTTTAATGGCATGTATCAAAAACAATTAAAAAAATTCTAATTGTATATAAGCTAATAATAGTTCTTTTAATTAATTTCTAAATTAAAAGAACTAATTTAAATCATTTTTGAATTATGAAGTAAATGATTAATTTCTTCTACTAAGGAGATTTATTCTAGATCACAATCAAATATTAAGAAATAACCCAAGTAATAAGTAGATTATTTTCATATGTTTTATCTTTTAGTCATAAACCATTCCAAATCCATATTTTCCATCCCACTATAAGGATTTCTTATCCATTTTATCACCTCTCATTGGGAAACTGGTCCCATTATATCCAGTCAAAGCCACTACCCCAAACAAAAAAGGAGTTATTTAAGGTCTGGATTGGTCGGTTACCCCCCATGTTGGTGCAATGTCTTTCAAGGCATCAACACAACCATAGAACATGCTGCTAATTTTCTCCTAATAATGAATCAACCCTCAATTAGGGCTTCATTTCCATGGCTAACCAACTCACTCAAAACTAATTACATGTCCAATACCATAAATAAAAGTGGCCTAGTATAAAACCCCAAAAACATCCAACCTGAAGGCTCACATCCCCCATTGGCCCCACACCTGTGTAGTGCACCCCCTTCTTTGCACTTGTAGTCCCTCAGGTTATGCCACTACCTCTAAGGTGTCTAACTTAGCTAGCATGTATGTCTCAAAGAATTGTGGATCTAGGAGTTCTTATTACCCTCAAGGGTCTTCAAGTACTCTCCAATCCCTCTCAATGGCAAACTTGTCCCGCCTATCATAGGATCATCCCTTGTTTTCCACCAAGGTGTCCAATCCCTCTTTCCCAAGTCAAATTGTCCAAGATTTCTCTCCATAGTACTCACATCCTTACTTTTATGTGCATGTCCCTTTCTTGACACATGAAACCCCTCAAAGTCTCTTAATGGACTTTCCTTAAAAGCATGTGAAGTTTTTATAATTATTAAGTCATATGAAACCCCATTTTAATACATATGGAGTCTTATCACCCCATAATCTTCTCATCTAACTCGGATTGCAGTAGTAATGCATTTTACTCACATGCATGAAAATTCATATTTACAAAACCAAGCTCTTTTGCCTCAAAACATATAAAAGCATATGTCGACCCCAAATCATTTAAAAAATATGCACATGGGCACACCGATGCCAAAATAAATCCTTGACTAACTAGCCTAATCAATATGTATCAACTCACCAACCTAAGTTTTATATGTACACGTTATTTACAATCTAGTGGCAGAGTTGGGGTGTTACAAACCCTTGTAATTAATCAATTAGTCACATACATATAGTTTTTGCAATCTAGTAAAAGCACTTAGAGCGATGAAACACAAAATAATTTAAGGAACCAAATACACAAATGGATGATGGCTAACTAAAATGTCAAAGTTTCAACTAGGCATATGCACACCCTCACTTCTGAGAGAGTTGGTGGTGGAGGATTAAGGGTATGTATATGTATGCTCGAATTTCACTAAAAGGCATAAATAAGATGTTAACTCATTTCCTAACAAATGAAGACTATGTGATATTTAAATTTTGAATGAAGGGGATGCACTATATTAGAGAAGTGTTAATATTTAAGTGATAATGTTGATTCAAAAGTTCAATGGAGTAAATATTTTTACCTTAGTGAAGATGTGGTTCTTACTGAGGTTCACTTTGAGCTAAAAGGTAAGGATTTATACAATATGTAGTTTGGAAAGAGTAACAATTACAAAAATGTCTCAACATCAAGGTTGTGGTTCTTTAAAAATAAGAGTGCATTTTTTAGGAGATGGAAACTTTCCCTTTGCCAATAGAACCCATTGGTTGGATTAGGTTCACTAATTTTCCCTATGAATTTTCAATCAAAATGGCATTAACAAAACTATAAAGTATCCTTGGAATGATATATAGACTTCATGAACACTCCATGATAGTTCAATTTTGAAGAAGGGAATACACTATATTAGAGAAGTGTTAATCTCTAAGTAGGGATCTTGATTCAAAAGTTTATGTTAAGCCCTATAAAAAATACATGTTAAGCATGAAAACCGTTATTAGATCCTAGATATCTAGTTATTACATTCTATTCTTATATTAGTAGGTCATTTAGAACCTTCCATTATATCATTTCATTATAATTGTGCCCTTTGTCTCCTATATATACACTAAGGAGACCTATTCCTAGGAGGATTATACATTGTCTTATGCATGGATTCAATGTAAAATGAGGTTTCCCCATTAAAGTGAATTGTATTCATCGACATTTAATTATTTTCAAGGAATTTTATACATAACATTTGGTACCAGAGAGTACGATCCTAGGGTTTTTCTCTTTCAATCAAGTCATCTTGGAATATTTGTTATAATTTTTTTTATGGGGGTGGGGGAGTTTCAAACCAAAAAAATTTGAGGAGACTAATGGTAAATATCAATGGATAGTTGGTCAAAATTTTAAGATTTGATTCATTATATTTTTATAGATATAACCTATGGAATATAAGGTTTATGGGTAATCCTGAATCAATTTTAAATAAGCATATTGGAATCTCTACTACAAATATTTTTCTAGAAATTTACAGATAGTGAAATTTTGTGGAGACTAGTGAAAAATATTATAGTACATGTGTGTTTGGATCATGATTTTTGTTACACCAAAGCCTGAAGGTGTTATTAAATTAACACATCACTAGATGTAACAAATCATCGATAGGCGGTTAAGTGCATGTCATGAAATACACGGGGAGCGTTGGATTATCTAATGCCCAACAATGCCCCCACTCACCCCACATGTGTTTCAAAATTGAGACCTTTGGCTTTGATACCTCTTGTTGGGATCACGATTGTCGTTATACCAATTTTTTTTTTTTTAATAAACCAGTGCATCACCAGAGTTAATGGATCCTTGAAAGGTGGTTAAACACATAAGGAGCATTGGATTATCCAGTGGCCAACAAATATATAAAACATGGTCCACTATGGTGAATTGAAAGTCAAAGCCTTTAGGGAAAGTGGTGGCTTGTCGAGTAGGATGGCATGATGGTACAAGGTAGATATTGAAGTCTCCTTTAGGTTGGAGGCTAAAAAGGCTTCAGGGTGGTGCTAGGGCATGTTGGAGTTTGCAAGGTGTTGGAGCTTGATAAAACTAGGGTGTTGGAGCATCCTTTTAGGTGGAGCTGATAAAGCTATGGTGCTGGAACATCCTTTGAATTGGAGATGATAAAATCAAGGGGTTGGAGCCTCCTTCCAATTGGAGCTAGTAAACTAAGATGTTTTCATATCCTTTCCGTTGGAGATGATAAATCAGGGATTTGGAGCCTCCTTCTAGTTGTTGTTGGAGAATCTTGGAAGTTGGAACTTCCAGTTAATGTAATCTTTAAGGCTTATATTAAAAGTGTTTGATTTTTTTGTACCACAAGGGTTTCCACCTAATAATCTCTTGTGTACTATATTTTGACGTTGTGCATTATTGAATGGTGTTGTTAACTATTAATGTTTACATGATATGATTAAAGTAATTAAAAAGTGTGAAAGACTGATTAACCGCCCTCTCAGTATTGCTGAATATTCCAACAATTGGAATCAAAGCAAGTTACTTCATCTGCAACTTAACAACCGGAAGGAAGATATCGGGAGACCTATATCTTTGAATCTCAAAATTCAAAGCAAGCCTATAATATTTCACTAGTTTTAGGACCTAGTTATAAGTCGATGAACATAAACAGTTTGGTCCAGTTCCTCTGTTCAATGAATAATGCTTTAAATTTTGGAAAGGTACAATGGAAGCCTATTCTAGAGTGCTTGGATATGATGTATGAAAATATGTTATTTTTGGAAATACATCTATAGATGAATCAAGAAGCCACAATTGAAAATCCATGAACATCATTTTAGGTGCCTTGCTAGATTCTTTGAAATCTAATGTAGGTAAATTCTCATCAACCAAACATATTTGGGAGAAGCTTCAAAATATCTACTTAAAGATGCATGCAGGTCAAGATGAAGAGGATGATGATGATCATGATTTCGATAAAGTATATGAAGAAGAAGAACTAGTAGTGGAAATAGAAAAAGAATTGATCAATACCTTAAGCGATCATCGAAAAACATAGAAGGAAAATCATATAATCGAAGTATAATTTTCTCTCCTAAGGCTTCAAGTGTTGGAAGTAGAAAATAAATAGAAAAGCTTGACAAGACAATTAGAGGAATCTATTGAGAAGTACAAGGTAGAAGTTAGTAAAAAGAAAAATGAACTTGATACAACTCTAGATGAAATAAATAAGCTCAAGGAATAAAAAAAGGAACAATTGGGAAGAATCCAGTCATTAACGAGAGGGATCAAGAAATTACTCACATGAAGATGAAGGCAAAAGAAGTTGGTGAAGCTCCATGCAATGAAGGCATGAGTTCCAATCTCCCACAAAACAAGATTGAATAAAAGTCTAAGAGAAAAATATTTGAAGGACCAGGTGAAAGACAAAATAAAATTGAAAATGTTTCTCCAAGAAGTTATGCTGAGGTTATCAAGGACAAGGAACAACAAAGGATTGATACACCCCCAAGAAATAATGTCTTCAAAAGATCATAAATGAAATTCATTTCATTCAGGAACCCTAATATGTTTAATGGTTATTATTTTTCATGTACTAACTTTGGACATAAAGCTAGGGATTGCAAAAGTTATAACATGGATGATTATCAAGGTCGTCATCAAAACTATAGAATTCAGTTTGTAGGAACATAAGACAGATATGAAAATATCCCCATCAATAGAAAGTATATTTCAACTGCTCCATAATTTAAATATTATTTAGAATGATTCAAATGCGATAACTATAGGCACATAGATCGTGATTGCAGATACATGATGGAACCTTACATGAAGGATAACTCTAATATTAGGTGTATGAAGATTTGGAGAAGAAAATAAAAGCAAGAAGAATAAGTGAATGAATAAATCTCATAAGTCGTGATCTCAAGGTTTGTGAAGTCACAAGGCCATGATGAATTTATAGGCTCAGAGGAGGATGACAAGGTTCAGAATGATCTTGCAACAAAGCAAGTTCACATATCATTCTAAACAATCCAGTTTGAAGACTCCATATACTACAAATGTTGAAGAGGGGGAGTCTAAGTAGCAACAACTACAAATTGAATATCTCTCTTTCAGGTAGTTTTATTTCAAAAGTTAGACTCTCACTAGTTTATGGCGAACATGAGCGACATTATAGGCAGATTAGTTAGCTTTGTGTAGATTTGAAAAGTGAATTGATGGACAGTTTTGTGGTAGTTCAAGATGAAGATCAAGACCAAGAAGAACACATATGTGGGCCAGCAAGAAACATGGTGATATCACAATACAATCAACATAAAATCATTCAACTCTTTCCCTACAATGAGAGCAACTCACAACCCAGCCTAAGAACGATGAATCAAATTGGTTTTTGCCTTGCTGAGAAACCATTGGTAGAGGATATATGCTCAAGGAAGTTTCATGAAATAGAGAAAGGTAGATACCTATTATTTGGAGGACTAATTCAGCAATATGTTTTGGGTAATAAAAGAAAAATAATAAGGATTGAGCTAACAGGAGCCAAGCTTCTAGAACAAGCTAGTCCATGGAGATAAATTTTGGTGGTAGGAAAAACATGTAGATATCTTGTTTTTGTATACATTATTAGCAGGAGTTTCAGGTGGATGAGGCCTTTCCCTATCATTTCATCTCATGATCACAACCTTAATACAATTATTTAGCAGTAGAGAAGTCAATAGGATTATGTCACCAATCACAAAAAGGAGGAATCTACAGGCCATGTTCACAATATAGGGGTCAAAGGCTACTATAAAATCCCTATCCAAATAGGGATTAACAAAGCATGTCGCAACATCTAACTTCACCTGATTCCTTTAGAATTAGTGTTTGGAATTGTGAAGTAGCCAATTCCATGGGATGTCAAGGGATATGCTATGAAGTGAAATAATGAGAAGCGATGATCAATTTGACTTGGAATTGTCATTAAATATGGGTTACATGAATTGCTTCAAGGTGTGGAAATGGATAGACGTGATGTCAAACTAAACAACATTGAGAAGATACAACATTTGTGTGTAGAAGCATTCCAAAAAATGGTTTGGGATCCTGGTATTGGAATACATATTTCTCAAGGAAAAATAATTTACGAAGGGAGGACTGTAGTGTCCCTTTTTTGGATGCATGGAATGAAAAAAAACTTAGTATAATATTCAATTCGCATGGGCTATACATTAGGATTAATCGAGAAATACAAGGGAATAATTAATTAAAAGCGACTATAGAAAAATAATTTCATAAAGTAATTTTAATAAATGGAGAAAAGGTGACCCAAGGTATTCTAATGGCCACCTCAATAAAAGAAGAGAAGGAGCTCATTCATGGTGATTGGATGTTTTTGGTAAATTGATTTGTGGGGTCGTAGAGCTTTGCATGAGGGTTTGTAACCCTGAGTGTGGATCATCTTCGATGGTGAAATATCCATCCCAGTGATCAATATTGGTTTTGGTGTTGTAACAATACACCTTATCCAATCAATAAGGAGGGGCCATCTAGGTTTCTCACTCATAATCAAGTGGTGAAATTCTTTCTATTTATTTTACTAAAGGATGTTGTGAGTATGTGGCAACATTATTTGTGAAAGGTAGTCAAATAAAGATGTTGTAGTTGCAATGAAAGGGAGCTTAGATTGTAGGTCACATTCATTAGTCATTGGAGATCGAGAAACCCTGAAGTGAAGCTATCAATTTTGAAGAGGCTGAGATTTATGTGTATTAGCTACACTGAGCAAATAAGAGGCCAAGATTTGGATGTATTTGCTAGGATTAGTGGAGAAGAGGCTAGGGGTTTCATTGTGATACCTCATGGAGCTAATTTTGTGCTCTATGAGTCAATTTATGGGACCAAGAAGTGGGTTATCACAATTTGATTTTACCTCTAGGTTGTGAATATTATGCAGGACAAGGGCATTTTCCATAAGAGGGTCAAAAATCAGAGTTTAAATGAATTACAAAAAGAATGAATAAATATTTTGGCTGAATTTTTATTTTTTCCTGAGAAACTGTGAATGTTGAGTAGAATTTTGTAGACTCTCTAGATACAAGTTTGAGTTTATATTTGGAAAGAATAGTTTATCTACAACAATGATTAAATTTGAGGAGATTAATCATGTTGTAGAAAACATTCTTTGGACATCATTTTCGTTCTTAGACAAGTATACTCTCAATACCTCCAACAGTCTTAGCACAATAATTGCATGGAAAATTCTACAAGAATGTTTCTCATTATCTTCTACAACCAATTTATGGCTCTGTTGGAGAAATCTCACAATTCCACATATGTTTTTATTATGTAATTCCATGGTTCCCGATTAATAAATTTGGTTGAGTTGTTGTTGGTTTAATTAAGTGTATTTTTTAAATGAGGGTTGTTCCTTGTTATATTATATATGCAAATGTTTAAGAAATTACCCCTATTGTAGTCATTGGCACAAGAACTTGATGAAGTGTTGCAAACTATTTGAAAAATGTATGCTTTCCATGTGTTTGAAAAAATGTTCCTACAAAAACTTTAAGTACTATTAACATATTTAGAAAAGGATATTACAATGTCCCAAAATTCATTGAAACTAACATGTAGGAGAACTTACATAATGGACATATTGTTAGCTTATATCATCATATTCACAGTGAGTGTATATTTTCAAAGTTGTTCATGTTGTATAGAATCTTTAGAAAAAATTTGTGTACAAGAATAAGGACAAAGGATTAAAGAAATAAATGAAGGGGGGGCTTGAATGAATAAAGGGCAATCAAAGATGAAGAGGGGATTTTAATTAAAATGATGTTGAAAAGGAGACTTGACTACTATTTGTATATAAGAGGAAAAAATATTAATATAACAAGAGAACAAGATTGATAAATTTTAAAGATAAAAAAATGAATAAATTTTTTGGAAGGGACAAATCAAAGATGGAAGAGCTGGGGGGTGGGTTTAAAGGGAGAAATAAAGAAATAGAAAGAAGAAGAAGAAGGCCAAAAAATAAAAGGGATACGAAGATTGAGAATACAAGGGGGGAGGAAAAACAACTCAATGAGCGAGTTGATGGATGACTGACTTCCAAGATTGGCTTAGGTTATAACCGTCTTCCATATGAAGTTGTTTGGATGCTTCCTAATCTCAAGAGCTTCCCAAATGATTTGAGTGTTATAAAAATGGGAAAAAGCAGGGATTTTAGATTGATAAAAGAAAATGAGGTGTTTGGAATTAAAAGAGTGCTCAATAATGGCAAATTTTGATAGACAATGATAGGTGGTATCAACTATATGTTCTTTGAGGTGGGATTTGAAGGGGAAAACTGTATAGCCAATGTGAGACTTCCCATAGGAACAAGGAATTTGGTAAAATTTTGAACCCAGCCTGGGGTTGAACTTATCTTTGATTGACTAGAACATTTATTTCAAAGTTTTATGAGTTTTAAATATGTTTTTTATGTTCCTTTTTAACAATATCTTAGCCATGAGATTGATGGTTCCTTTTATGTACAAGAGAGAGACTTGGCCATGGGAGGAGAGGAAATAGAGTGGTTTGATTTAGGGTTGGAGGTGGCTTGAAATGATTTATTGATTTGAGAGGAGGTGTACCCATTGGCTATGAAAACTTGAATCAGGTGGGTTTTTCCTAAGGGAAGGAATTGAAAGGTAAGATTTTTTAGAACAACTGAATTTTGTGATGGGTGGCAGTGAGAATGGGAATGAAGATAACAATTACTATGGGTCTTCTTTATGTAGACTAGATGGGTTAGAGATCCATAAGGATGGTGGGTAATAAGGACATCTAAGAAAGGAAGGGATTTATCATATTCAATATCCATGGTGACTTGAAAGTGAGCATTTTGGGTTTTGGGAAGGATTTTTTTAGAAGAAGAAGAAAGAAGATCAAGTAATTTAGATTCATAGTCGGTGGTGTTCATAATGATAGTAGCATTTCCTTTACCATCATTAAGGATAAGAATGTGGGGGTTATTATTAAGACACTTGATGGATTGGACTTCATATTTGGAAATATTAGGCTTGGGGGTTTTGGTGTGACAAAGAATTTTGCCACAATATTGCCAATTTTCTTATCTAAGCCTGGGACAACCTTTGTTTTTAGGTAATAATAGCTTGTCCTAGGAAAGAAGAGCCCACTTTCATTCTCTGGTTTCTCCACCCCAAAGAAAGGTCCTATATATGTTTATGATGGATTAAAATACTCCCTTGGGAGCTAAAATAACCGAGCTTGTATAGATACAAAATGCTCATAAAACGAATTTGAGGAGCATTATGTGGCCAAAAATATTCGGGGCACAAAAGGTCTGGTTGTTTAGCTTGGTTGAAAGTTTGTGAAGGAGATCTTGCCAACGGATAATTTCAAGGGAGTTATTTGTGGGGGGGTTCTAAGGTAAATGATGGGGAGAGTGGATTGATGGAGCCCCATAAGTCTCAATATATGGGCTTCGATTACAGGGTGGATATTAAAAAATAATATGATATTTAGGAGGTTTGATGAAGGTACCAAATGAAAGCATTAACTTGTCTAATATTTTTTTGGGAGCTCTATCTTCTTTTATGGAGGTCTGATCCATAAGAATGGTCCCATCCACAAATTTCTGGTAAGTGATAGGCTCCATGGATTTTATTAGTCAAATGCTAGTGAGAGAGCCATGCCTTCGAGTTGCTTTGAGAGAACAACCGATTCCTTCCAAAATAAGAACGAAGAGGAAGGGAGATTAGGGATCCCCTTGCAAACCATTAAGGAGGATGGAGAAAATTGGTGAGGAAAATATAGGCCCAATCCATTCCAACCAATCTTATAAGAAACCAAAGGCTTTAAGGGAGTGGTGCAAGTAATATTAGTGTAGCTTGTCAAAGGATTTAGAGAAGTCAAGCTTGATAACCATACCAACTTTCTCGAGCTTTTTCAAAGAGTGGATAAACTCATGAGATACAATTATACCATCAAGGATTTGGCTTCCCCTCCACATACCCTGATTTCTCCTTGGATATGAGGAAAATGAGAAGAGGTTTCAAATGATTAGTGATTATTTTGGAGATTATCTTGTAGATGAAATTTCAGGGGGCGATGGGGAGAAAATTCCTTAGATCCAAGGATCTATTTGGTTTTGGGGATAAGGGTAAGAAAGGTAGCATTAAGGGCAGGAAGGAGTGACCTTTTCGTTTTCAATTGCTCCACAAGGTTAAGGATTTCAGGTCTTAGGAATGACCAACATGCTTGGAAAAAATCAGTGATGAATCCATATAGGCCTAGAGCTTAGTTTTTTAGGCATACTTATTACCACCTCTGAGACATTTTGTAGATTAATTTCCATCATTAGAGGAGCATTGTGATCTGGGTTGACCAGGTAGAGAATATGAGAGACTATCTTACCAATGGTTGTGATCTAGTTTGGGGTCAGTTCCCTCATGTGTGTGTTGTATTAGTTGGTCAATCTTGCCTCTAGATCTTTATGGTCAGCGAGATTTTTCCCAGAACTATTAAGGAGGGATAAAATTTGGTTGTAATGGTAGTGTTGGGGCATTGGCTGATGGAAGAACATGGCGTTTTCCTCCCCTTTTTTAAGCTAATTAATTTTGGATTTTTGTTTCCAAAGTAGTTCCTCATGTTTTCTCCCATCTTAAAGTTGAGCCAAAATGTTCCCCACATGTTGCACCAGTGCTTCTGTTTTCCGTTATAAAATTATTTTCTATTATATGCATTCCATCTATGCTTCCAACTAATTTTTTGCTTGGAGGATATCCCCGAATTCCTCCTTGTTCCATTTTTTAATTTGGGCTTTGAGGGCCTTAAGTTTCTACTAAAATATGTACATTAGGGAGTGATTTTTAATGTCAAATTTCTCCCACAATTCTTTAGCTTTTCCAAGGAATGAAGGATCATGTAGCTAGAAACCCTCAAACTTGAAGGTCTATTGTTGGGACTATTTTTGAGATCCAATTCCAGGAAAATGGACCAGTGATTCAAACCCATGTAGGGAAGAATATAGGCTTCCCTAAAAGCATCTTTAGCTAGATAATATTTAGAAATAAAAATGATCTAGGTGACAAGCTATTTGATGCTTACATCCTTATCGATTATTCCAAGTGTGTAGTCCATTGATGGTAGGGATGTCCACAAGCACGTGGAGTTGATGGTGTCTTGAAAAAGATGGTAATCTATGTCTAACCTACAAATGCATCCTTTATTTTCTTCCAATGATCATATTGGGTTGAAGTCACCCCCGACGAGACAAAACTCCCCCTGAAAGAGATTTCTAGGTTGCAATAACGAGTTCAGGAATTGGGGGTTCTTCGCTAGAAGGTGAGGCCCATAAATTGCAAATAGGTATCCTTAAATATCTTATCCAAGACGTGTGAATCACCCTGCTAGAATTTGAGATGCCACAAACCAATCAAAAACTTCAAATTATGTTGGGTTCAACAACATTCTAATACTACCCATAAATATTATAGTGTTGAAGGCTATGGAATTGCAATGCCTCCAACATTTTGCTACACTTTCATCTAGTGGCTTATAAGAGCATTTGGTTTCTTGAAGGATAACAATATTGGGTTGTTCTCTCATCATCTGATCTCAAAGAGCCCTTTTTTTCCTTTATAACTATCGCCTTGCATATTCTAAGATATAAGCTTCGTTGGGGAAAGGGTTGGGAGGGGGGAATACCTTAGAGAGAAGATGAAATTTACCAGTGTTCACTATATATTGTCTGGCTCACCGAGTCAATTCTCTTTTACTTTTGCATCCCCTCTCTGCCTCCTCCTTTAAGCTAGATAATGGTTCTTTAAAGATTAATAAAGTTGCTTGGGGCCTATATCTGTTTGACTGGGACTAGGTGATTCAAGTTAATACTTGGGTTTGCTATGTGAATGTTGGAAGAGCTTCAACCATGCCTCGAGAACAATAGTGAGGTTGTGGGTTTTACACTTATCCAAAATCACCAAAAGGATGATTACATTAGTGTCCATGTCATCTAGATTATCGACTGTTGAATCTATATTCTTCCTAAGTGATCTGATATGGGTTTTCCTATGGATCCTTCATTTCTGTGTGATCAAACTTTTGATTTTTAGGGTTCTTTCTTCTCTTTGTGCAAGAGTCCATGGGAGGAGTTTGTAAGGCATCCCTGGAATTAGAGGAAGAGTATAAAACTTCTTCTTCTTGATTTAGGGTTTTGAGGGCATTGTATCAGTTGTTGGAATGGGGATAAACCTTATTTGTTACATGTGGTGCTCTCTATTGTCATCTCTTAGAAGGTGGATCTTGAGAACCATATGAGTCGACACTTGTACCTGTTTGTTGAGTGATTTTTGGCTAGTTTAGAGGGCACTCCTTGAAAAAGTGTTAATATTTGTGACATCTTTGGCATCTGAATAACACGTGTTCAAGGTCCAATGCTTGAGTGATATCCGCATTCCCAAAGGATATTTCATTCAATTCTAGTAGTGGTTGAGTTATATTCATATAACAAAAATATGTGCATAAGTAATGTACCCTCGATTTTTTGCCACTTCTAAGATTTTGATGAAGGATCGAATCACATTGATTAGATCATGTAAGATGTTTTCTTCCCAATACTCAATGGGGAGGGAGTATAACCTAACCTAGATTGGTGCTAACAAGAACTTATTGTTAGGATGTATGGTGGTTCCCAAAACCAAATGAAGAGGCATGCATTATGGAAAAAGTAAGGGCGATTTTCAAAGACCCTCATTTAATCCACCAAGTTAGCGAAGACCACAATGAAGACCCTTTGGCACCTAGCTAGAGCTCTACATGACCATTTGGTTGCTAGTTTTTTTTTATTATCCATGTAGTGAGATCCTTTTTATTTGGCCAAATGCCGACATACTTACAAATCAAGGTGTGATCTTGTATATACTTGATAACCCTTGCAACTTTGCCCAATATAACTTCATATATGGGGTTTTGAGCTACTTTCAGGAGGTATTGGTTATGAGCCTTATTATGCTATGAAGCCCCCAAAACTAGTACGTTTTCTTGAGGGTTGTTCTTCTTGCTTTGGGCTCGCTTGAGTTGGACCAATTGAGGGATTCTGGACATCCATCGCCACGTTGCAAAAGTCATCCATTAATATATTGCGGTAGGAGGGGTGAGTGCCTCCCTCCCGACATATGCCATCTTTCATGGTCATAGATGAGGGGTAGTGACTTCCAATAGAGTCGTAAGAGCTCTCACAGGTGCTATCGATATTTTCAGTGAAAAATCCTAGCCTATCAAGTTATAAATACGTCCTAACTCAAGCGATATATATATATATAGATAGATAATAACTATTGCAATAAATATTCAAATAATCTAAATTATAAAGTAAATACTATCCATTTTTTAAAATAATTAACACACAAATCATGGAAAATATTATTATTTTTACTTATATATGTATATATAATTTTATATTTCACTTTTAACTTATAATAAAATATAATCCACTTCACCTCTCTATGCTTTCTTTCATTTTGTCATGAAAAAGATGATCCTCAAACACATCCTTATTTGATGTATTCAACTTGGAGCTCAAATCTGTTATGTTTAGGGCAATGAATCAATTCCATAAAGATCTTCCTATCTTTAGAATTAGGCAAGATAGTTACAAAAAAAAATACTATAGTTATGAAAAACTATCATTCAAACGAAATTTCTTTATGAATAGGGTTCCTGTCAAATTTACTATCAAATTCAACCATTGCTCATGTCAATCATGTACCGGCTTGAAGAGCTATTGGTTCTCAACCAGACGAGGAGGATGGTCTCTGGGAATAACCGGTGAAGGGTGGGTGAAATCCAAATGGTGTAGGTAAAGACTGCGTGGCTACGTGATCGTGTGGAGGTTTATCGATAAGGATAAGAGAAGGATTACCGTGTGACTATGGCGGTGATGACAACCGTGAGGGTGTTGTGGTGTTATAACCGGGTGAAGGTTTTACCGATGGAAAGGTCGGTTAGAATAAGAAAATGGGAGAATTGTCGAGAAAGGACATAAGAAACAATAAAGAGGCACTACAATATCTTTTACTTCAATGAATATGCTAGTGATGGGACTAGACCAGAATCTTCATAATTTAGGGTTTATTTATATACATAAATAACAAATTTTTAGAACGTAAATTAGTTGATTCTGTGAGTTTTTTCATAGATTTAACTAGCATTTGCAGCCAAGGATGCAAAGGAAACGCCGTAAGGCACAATATGTGTAAGAATATTGAAACGTGAATAGTCTTTAGCAGTTTTTTTTGTGAAAGGAAGGGGCGTCGATGACGAGTTTTAATTTGAGGAAGGCATGCCGAAACGGCTGAAAAGGAATGCAAGTAGCTGCAAATATGCATTGAACCTGTCTAGAGGCCTTTGTTTGCTGCCGGTAATAATTGTGGAGTTAAAGGTGAAGACAAATGAATGAATCAATGTGAACAACAACCGGGCAACCATATTGATTTGGACAGGGCCACCCAAGAAACGATTATCCAAAACAGAAATTAAACTAGTAGGAAGATATACCAAAAACATGTAGTATATTAATTAAGGTCAATTGATTTTTCCAATAGAATATGTTAAAACCCATTGACAATGAAATGGGCGTGAGGATATAAACTATCAAAATGGTATTGATCTTGAAACATCCCTTTTTCAAGTTTCAAATGGAAAACACAAATAGGTGCGAAGACTCAAAATATCAAAATGGTATGTGATGCTGAAACATCCTTTTTTAAGTGTGAAAGGGAAAATACAAATAGTGTATTGTAACATCCTTTTTCCAAGTTTGAAATGAAAAACACAAATAGTTGTGAGGACACAAGCCATGAAATGGTAATTGATGTTGAAACATCATTTTTTTAAGTTTGAAATGGAAAATACAAACAATGAATTGTAACCAGATAGGTCCAAGAAGGAACACAATAGCGTAAAGAAGATTGTGCTTGTCATTTCATATTTGAAGTTGTAGGAAAACATGGTGGAGGAAGCGAAGACATGAAGAAGCAGCAATGGACCTGCGAAATGTATGTTTTGTTAGAATTAGGAATATGTAAACCAGTTGCGGAAATGTATCAGTAATGCTTTGCAGGCGAGTTGTGTCAAAATGAAGCTGGAAATAATGGAAATGAAGTTACCTTTGCTATGGGGATCCATATATTGTTAGTGGAAAATGCATGGTGAATAATGTCAGGCTGAAGACCACTTGGAGGTTAATGTGCAGCTGAAATTGCATTTTTTTTCTTGCCAGGCTAATTGTCATTGTGGAGGTAGGTTATTTCTGATTCCATGTGGCCTGTTGCAAAAGAAAGAAAAGGTTAGAATGAGATGTATAGATAATATAAAGACATTCTAATATTTGATCATTTGACCAAAATTGATTAAAGTTGGTCGATGTTGAAAGATATGAAAAGCACGCTATGAAATAGAATTAGGCAACTAAATGGAGGGAACCTTTTGTTGATCTCAAAGCATGGGTTGGAGCAGAATATCTGGAGGCGGCATTAAACGAAGAATGTCTTCTGCATTTTTTCTGCGAGCAATGTTTTTGTTGTCATTCATTTTACTGTAACGATCGAAAATGAATGCGGGGTTAATCCGTAGAGCCTGTAGAGAAGGGACTCTTGAAAGAGCTGTGAATGTGAGACCTTGACGTTCTGTTTTTCCAATGTCAATTGTTGCCTTTGGAAGTGTCATACCTTGAGATTTATGTATGGTTAAAGCCCAAGCCATCTTTAATGGAATTTGTGCACGTCCATTTCTTTTTACTGCTGTAATAGGTAAGTGAGTGGGGTTTCTTTCATCCCAAGGAGGCCCAATGTATTTGGGAAAATCCACAACAACAAATGTTGGAATTTGTGGTGGTGCAGTCGATTCTTTGTAAAAGATGGTCACAATTTTTCCGAGGGAACCATTAACAAGTCTGGTAGAAACCCAAAGGTTGGAAGTCAGCATAACTTTTTCACCATTGCATAGCAATACAATTCGCTCAAGTTGCTCGTCTTCAGAGGAAATACTGGAATATGTGTTGTCATCTTCAGCAATGGATCTTGCAATCGGAGTGTTTAGAGATTTCATCATTTGCTTATTATGGACCATTTTCTGA
>APFE030930724.1:14631-63292 GCA_000404065.3 Pinus taeda
GAATGAAATTACACATTTGTTTGATGAGCCCCCTCATTTTTATAAATATACAGAAGCTGATGAGACCATGGGGTCAATTTTGAAACATCAGTTACCTTCATCAGAGGTATGGGAAGAATTGATACAATTACTATTAAACCAAAGTCAGTAATTGTGATTTTTCCTTTGAAAATATTTTGAACTTCATACACAGCAGGACAAAGACACATCAGCAGGTATGTGGACAAAGTCTGAGCCAACTCAGCACAGGTACTCGGCCACAACAACAGCATCAGCAGTCACGGGTGACAGGGCCGAGAAGACACAGGAAGTTACAACTGCACGGACACGTTATTCAGCAGTTATGTCAAAGCGCTCAACCGACTCCTACCGACTCCGTAAGCCCCAAAAGTCAAGATTATTCTGACAGGAGTTAAGAGCCTTTATAACTCATTAAAGACTGTTCTGACAGGAGTTAAGAGCCTTTATAACTCATTAAAGATTGTTCTGACAGAAGTTAAGAGCCTTTATAACTCATTTAATATTGTAATAACTTCTCATCTGCAAGCCCTGTACGAGTGTAAGAAGATATTTTTCCTCTCAGATGACTCAATGCCTGAGATATTTTGTAATAGACTTCTATATATTCCCCCTCGCATTTGTTAGCAAGGGTTGGACTCCGGATGTAAGAAATCTCTTGATATCTATTCTGTTCCTTTTCTATTGTAAATCTTCAGAGAAACTAATACAAAAGATGATGGGATTTCCAAAGCTTTGTCTCTCTTGATGTCTTGCTGGTGTATGGCTGAATGTTGCAGGATTCCTACGTTTTTCATGGCTCAATAAGTTTTCTTGTTACTCTCTGTTATATAATTCTTCTTGTTACTCTCCGTTATATGTTTGATTTTCATATATCATTCATGTTTTCCATATTTCAAATATCTAATAGCAAGGAAAAAGAATAGTCTCAGGATTTAATCACTGATTACCCTGAACTCAATCTAAGCTATTATAAATGTTTTCTTCAGTTATGGTAATGAAAGTGTAATTCTTGATTGCTACCTTTCACACTATATCAGCACAGTGATCTATTGTCTCAGGAATTCAGGTATTGCTCCTAAGTAATAGGTCCTTTTCTCCTTTTCTCACACCCAGCTCAGTAAAGAAATCTTAACTGCTCTTCACTGGTTGATTCACACTTCACCCTCACAATTTACAGTTTGTTTTATGAAATATATAAAGGCCCTGTAATTCCAGCTGCACTAAACCAGGATCTCAAGGAAACAACAGCTACAGACCCCATTTCCCAATGGATTAATTCGTCTGCAGAGAGCATTTCAAAATTATCAGAAAACATCCTCCCAACCAAACAAAAACAAACAAACCTTTACTTCATAACTAGCCTAAAACCTCTATAAAAACAGTGACAAACCTTACAGAGAGAGCCCTCTCTGATTACAGCTGGGCTAGAAGCTGTAGTCCAAAGATTGGTTAGTGGTTACCCCGGCCGTATTCCCTTGGGAGTCATAGGGAACAACCTGGGTGTTAACAGCAGCAACAATGTTGCAACTCCTGGGACTGCATTCTTTACTTTTATCAACCCGGTAGTTCGTAACAAACTTGGAAGTGACGGTGCTATATGCACAAGTACTAGCTCTTGCCATAGTTGTCACTTGGTCAGCTGGCACAAGTCTGCTAGGGGCTCAAGCCAACTTCTATGAGCTCTGAGAAGAAATTTTTTAGCTGATGGATGGAAGCTAACTCAAAGGAAGCTAATCTATTTGCAGAAGGAAACTGAAAAGCTGAAAGTAAACGCAAACCCTAACAAACCCTAATTTTACCAGCTAGCTCTACTGATGCAAGAAAGAGGATGCAAGTTACTGGGAGAGATGCCATTGACTTCTAAGAAGATGAAATGCATGTATCTAAGCTATGTCTACAGCAAAATCTGAAAGAACCATCTTTTTATATTTTTGAATAAGTTGTCAGAATTATCATGCACGCGATTTAACTATTTTGACTGTGCAGAGGTGGATTGGCAAGAGGAAATGCTTGGAAGAGGTCGGGAAGGTTCAGAGAGGGCCTAAGGGGTCCCTAGCACCCTTCTTGAGAGTTTCACAGAGTTTGGCCTTCAAGAAACCGCTTTCGTGAGCTTCTACAGGAAGTCTACAAGGGTTCTACAGGATATCTGGAGTTTCTATAGGATGTCTGTAATTTTTTACAGGACGTTCAGAAATGGGATTTTGGAGCATGGATGGAGGGAAAAAGGTGGAGGAATGAGTATGTAGGTGAAATAGGGGTGTAAGGAGGTCTAGGGCTTGGTGGATGGAGTTGAGGAGTGGCGAGGATGGTTGGATTTGTTCAAGGAGAGATAGGACAACGATGCACAAAAATATGAGAATTAGGGCGAAGTGAGCAATTTTGAAAAATGTAAGGCAGGGATTCTAAGTAGAGGATGAAGCAGGTAGGTTGGATGGAGTATGGGCAGATGGAGAAGTATGATAGACGCTCTGCAAGTTATTTTTCAAACTGGACAAAGAAACACTTAGAAAACCTATGACCTAGTTACTTCATGCTAATCTGACCTAAGTAACAGCAAAAGGAAATGAACAGAAGTTTCTTCGAAATGAAATACGTGAAATAACTATGCAACTAAGCAATCATAAACTGAAGCATTTAAACACAACTAATATCAGCGTCTGCAAATGAGAATTCCAACACTAAGGATTGCATGACAAAGCAAAACAGCTTTTTTGGTGGGAGCAAGGTCACCTTAGTCCCAACTCATGATTCCACTGAGGGGGAGGTGAGATCCAAGGTGCTTGGTAGCATTTTTCTGAAGATCTTCCATGTGATTAACCTATCAAGTAAATCTGAACATGAAAAGCTATTTTAATCATCAAAAACGACCTAAGTAACAAAGCAATATTTTAATCTAAATAAAAAATTTTATTCTAAGAATGCAGCAAAGACACATGAAAGTAAACAAAGGAGGTACTGGGCACTTGAGATGGGCCCAACCCCAAGAGCTATAGCCTCCTAAGAGAGATTAGAGCTGGTGCAAAGTTGGATTCATCTTTATTGATCAAAAGAATAGTTACATTCCAAAAACTCTCCACAAGGAAAACTTGAAAATGTGCTAAAATGGAGAGCTAAACTACTGCCTAAAAAATGACTAAAAACCGAACTACAAACTAGATAACTTCTACCTACAAAGTGACTAACTAAAATGAGGCCCTAAGCCCTCTTATTTATAAAAATTGAGGACCCCAACAATCCTCCTAAACTTTAGGGACTCAGCTACCCAAAACTTGCAGTTAACAACAATCCTACTTGACTTGCTTGGCTATCCTTGTGATAATCGATTTGGTGGCCCTTGAACTCCGAGATGATGGTGGAGAATTCGAGGTAAGGGCCCATAAATGAAGGGGACACCTTCCTAAAAATCCTCTCCATGAATTTGGTTGCCAAGTGCTCATTTAAACCTTTGATTTTGTCTCCAAATTGACCAAAAAGACTGCATAAAGCACACATTAGACTTGTTGGCATAATGACTAACCCAATTCACTCTATTAGCATAAATATAATAAAAAAACATGCACTAAACTAATGAGAATGGTGGATTAAGTCGAATTAGGAGGCTGAATGAGCCCATATAATTATCCATTTTTGGGGCTCATCACCATCTCATGAGCTTGTATAATGTTGTTGAGGATCTGTCTTCCTTCCACATAACTAGTTTGCTCCTTTGAGACAAGAGCTGGAAGAAGGGGCTTGAGTCTGTTAACGATCACTTTGGAAATAATTTTGTACACCACATTACATAAATCTATGGGTCTAAATTTGTGGGTGTCATAACTTTTTCCTTCTTTGGAATCAAAGCTATGAAAGAGGCATTGAGAGCCTTCAAGACTGATCTAGATCTTCTTGAGTCTTCCACTACATCAAGGATGTCTTGTTTGACTATTGTCTAGCATGCTTTGAAGAAGTCCACATTGAATCCATCTAGGCCAAGAGCTTTCCCATTTTGCATCTCGTTGATAACTTATCTGACCTCATCTTCAGACACTGGCCTATTCATATTATGATTATCTTCCCTTGTTACAAGCTTGGGAATATACCTTGTGAATTTGTTGATGAACTATGACCTATCTAAGAGAAGCTCCTTTGCAATGCTAGGGAAGTTTTGTACTAGGACATATTCCATTTCTTTGTGGGTGATGAACTCTTTCCCTTGAGAATCTCTGAGTTTTAAAATTCTGTTGTGTGACCTATGACTTAAAGTTGATTTATGAAAAAACTTTGTGTTTCTTTCCCCTTCTCTAATCCATTGTACTCTCGATTTATGTCTCCAAAAAATATGCTCTTGCCTTCACCTATCATCCCATTCTTCTTGAAGACAGTCAGCCTGAGTTTTTGTTTCCTCGGTAAAACCATCCATGATCACGAGATGATTAATCCCATGAATTTTCTGTTCAACTTCTTTTTTGGCTTTGAAAATGTTACCAAACTGTTTTTTGTTCCATCCTTTTATTCTAGCTTTGATTTGTTTAAGTCTTTTTTGTAGCATGAACATTTTATTGCCTTGAAAGGGCAAGTCCTCCATCCACCATTTATCAATATTACTGGTGAATTCAAGGTGAGAGAGCCTGAAATTTTCAAACCTAAAAGGTTTGTTCCTTGGTGTACCCATAAGGGTGGCTTTAAGCTAGACAGGCCAATGGTCTGAGCCTCTAAAAGGAAGGATTAAAGTTGACATGTCAAGGCCTATGAGAAATAGGTCCTCTAAGATTATGAATCTATCTAGTTTAGAGGCAACTTGAGAAGCCCCTCCTCTTGTGTTTTTCCAGGTGAAAGTGTCATTTATTGTTTCAGCATCCACTAATCTCATGTTATTTATGAAGTTCTGGAAGGCCATGGAGTCTCTGCCTAGTGTTCTTGTGCCACCTTTTTTCTCTGTAAGAGATTTGATCATATTGAAATCTCCTACCAAAATCCAATGCATATCAGGATATCTCTCTCTTAGCTCCTCAAGGGAAGTGAGAAACTTGAGTTTGTCTTCTAGTTTTTTAGGACCATAGACATTTGTAAACATGTAAATCTCTTTATCACCCACAGGTTGTATTACTAGCAAAAGATAGTTCCTAGATTCTTCCACATCCATGATGACAAGCTTTTTGGGATCTCAGAGCGTGAGAATCCCTCCTGCCGAGTTGTCTACCTTAACCTCTAGATACTCATACTTTCTTAACCATTTTCTATGTATTTCCCTGATTTTATCCATCGAGCACTTTGTTTCCTGAATGAAAACCATATCTGGTTTTTCGTCTTTTACTCTACCTTTGAGATTTCTTTGTTTCCTTTTACTTCCTAGGCCCCTCATGTTCCAGGTTGTGAGCTTCATTAAGAAAGGTTTGTAAAAGCGTAATTGGTGAGACCTTTCATCTTACCTGAGTTGATCATGAGTTTTCCACATTTTGTCAGCAGCTCATTCTGTCTTTTCCTTCCTCTTTTCCTACCTGGGTTCTTGGAAGAGTGCCCTGGTTTTTCCTCCATTGTCTTCATCCCTCTATTTTCCTGGCTATCATGATTTATTTTGACTCCTGAACCCTTCAATTCAGATCTCCATAGGAAGAGATGTTGAACCCTGTCAAACTCCTCTTTTGGTAGGGAGTCAAACCCTTTCATAATACCCTACTCCAAAAACTTTTCTAGATCCAAGTTCTCCCTTTCAAGAATCCCCTGTAGTTCATGGTCCTCCATTCCCGCCTCACTTGGGGTCATCTCACGGTCCCTACTGAGCTCCATAATGCTTGGTAGATCATCATGTTGCTGGATATTCTCTGGTATATCCTCCATGCTAGTATCCCTATCTTTCTCATTGGTTTTAGTCTTCGATTTCTGATTTTCCCCGTTGTTTCCAACTTCTTCTTCTAAGATTTTGAAACTATTGTGGCTTAGTTTCCCGTCCTCATTGATTTTTTTTTTGTGCCACTTTCCTCCTTTCCCCTTACCCCCCACCTTTGTGAAACCCTCAGGATCTTTGCTTGTGGTGGTTTTTTTTTTGCTCTCTAGCTTGTCTAAAGGGAAGTCTCTATATAGGTGCCCATGTTCATGGGACTTACGACACCTAATGGGACATTCTAATAGTCCACCACCTACACCCATTCTTCATCATAAACTTCTAAAATGATATTGTCCAAGAGTGCCCTAGATAGGTCCATTTCCACACAAATCTAGGTGAAGGAAGTATATTTTCCTCTTAATGTCACATCTGGTGTTTTTATAAAATTCACTAGTTTGTTGCTGATAGCTTCTAGAGACTCTGACAGCCAATAATATAAAGGCAGGAAGTATAGTCTTATCCATATAGGTACTAAAGTGAACGTTTGTCATTTTGGGACAAAATTCATCACCCATGGTCACATGTAAAGGCCTACAGTAGCATAAAAATAGGGTCCTCCCTCAAACACTTTGTCTTTATCTTCTAAGCTTGTGAACACCACAATGAAGAAACCCTTGGATCCAAGGTGAAGGCTTATTTCCCCCCTGGGTTTCCAGTGGTTCCTTATCCATGCATGTAAGGCCTTCTCCATCGGCCAAATCCCCATAAATTTGCATATGATTATGTGTTCTGCCATGTGATCTTTGTGCACCTATAGTGTTCGGTCACTTAAAACAACCCAGGGAGTAATGGTCGACTTGGGTTTGCAGAACCCTGTCACCCTCAAAGGTGCCGCTTTCTGACTGCTGCCCTCTTTCCTCTTCTCCCTGCTTTCTTCCTAATGTTTTTCTCTTTGTTTGTGAGGTTTGATATTTTCTGTGTTGGTATCCTCAGTTATCATCTCTATTGGTTTCTTGAAGTGATGCATATCAGTTTCCTTACTTCTATTCACATCTATTTGACTGTACGAGGAAGAAAAACTCCCTCCTCCACGACCTGCCATGGTTACCAGCGCCAAACCCTAACTCAAACCCTAGTTCACATTGCAGAGCTCCCTATCATCCAGCTTCAAATTCAATATTCAATCTTATTCCCTAGATGTGATGAATTTCAAAATAGATTTGGGAATCAAGATGAGATGTGTTTAATAAAAAACCATATTCTAAAGTACATATTTTGCAAGAATTATCCTACTCCTAATGGTAAGCCATCTATGAGTCCAAGTAGAAAGTTTCCTCTCAAATTTTCCCACAATCCATTTCCAATATTCTACCTTATAATTATTTGGCCTTAACATGAATCCCTAGTATTTAAAACCTTGTCATAATGATTTTACTTTGATATCAAATAGTTTTATAATATCATTGCAAATCACAAGATCCACTTCATTCTCAATCAAAATAGACTTGTATTTGCTAACACAAACCTTGTGGCAAATAAAAATATATCAACCACTTTATAAAAAATATACCACTCCATTAAAGCTCACAACCCAAGTAAAATAATATTGTCCACAAAGAAGAGATGAAAAAAGGTGATGTGCTTTGACACTCAAATCCATGAGATTTGGTTATTAAGCTTCTCAAGTAAAATCAGATTGAGACTCTCAATAAAAATAAAAAATAGCAAAGGAGACAAAGAGAAACCCTGAAGAAAACCTCTATAAGCCTTAAAAAAGCGATTAGGGATACCATTGACCAATGTCACAAACAAAATAGAAGTAATACACGCCATGATCCATTGAACAACATTAAATGTGAGACTAATATTAACTAGTGCCAATTGTAGAAATGATCAGTCCACATAATCATGGGGTTTAATCAAATCTAACTTAAGAATGAGAGTCTATAGATGCTTAGCTTTATAATATTCAAACATTCTTGAGCCACAACAATGGAATCATGAATCTTATGCTGTTTCAAAAGGTTGAATTTATCCAAGGAGATGGAAACTAACAATTTATCTGTCAATTGAATACAAATAATATTGAATATCAACTTATAAACCAAATTACACAAGGATATAGGCCTAAAGTCATGAAATGTACATGAATTATTAGTATTAGGAACAAGAGTAATGAAGGTTGAGTTCAATGCACTCGATATCACTTTTATATTTCTAGACTTGTCAACCAACAATAACAATTCTCCACTCAAAATATCAAATAAGTGCAAAAATAACTCCACTAGAGAAACATCTAGGTTAGAGATTTTGTCCCCGGTGAAAGAATTCAATAACTTTTCCACTTCCTTTAAAGTAACTTGGCTATGAATATAATTAGAATCCTCCTATGTAATAATAGTCTAATATGCATTAATCACCTGAAGTTGATTAACAATCTTAAGATCATCTTTGTCTTGATAAATAACTTCAAAATATTGGATGGCTTCTTCTTGTGTATGCCCTATATAATGATATGTATTTCTAGGCGCATCCTTAATCTCCTAGCTAACATTCTTTTTCCTTCACATAGATGAAAAGTTTTGAAAATATTTCATATTACTCTCTGGATTTAACCCAAATCACCTGACTCTTTAATCTCCACCCTACGTCTTGTTGATGAAGTACAATTATCTTTCTATTCTCCAATTCCACAAGTGTCTATGTATTATGTTCATACTATATATTTGGATGGATAGGATCTGACATAATCTTTTGCAACGTGTCAATTTCTTTTAATTCAACTATATTATTTTGTTTTTATCCTTCTCCCACTCTTTCACCATTTTTTTCAATTCTTTCAACTTATAAGATAGCTCATCCATTTGAGAGTCAAATAGGATATCCATATCCGAATACCACCAATGTCTAATAATACTATTGAGCTCCATATCTATAAGCCAAGTATGATTGAACTTATAAGGAAGATCCTTATATTTGTATTCATCTTTCCATTGCATAAAATAGTGAAATGGTCCGAGATACTTGTAGGTTGTACTCAGGTATGTGACTTTCCCATATTCTCAAGAAAATCCTCCTTAATCAGGAATCAATCCAATATTTTTTCCACCCCATCCTTACCAATTCCACCATTACCACAAGTTTTATGTTGTGTCAATGAAGCTACATCAACCAAATGATTCCTAGAAAACATCTGCAAGAAGAATTCCGCCAAAGGGTCCAATTTGTAATTACCACCCCAACCTTCCTCGACCAACATAATGATATTTAAATCCCCTATAACAATCAAGGATCCCAAACCAAAGATATGATTCAGTACCAGTTGCTCTGAGAAAACCTATCTTGATCAAAATGGTCCATAACAATTAACGACATGCACATGTTTGTCAATACCCCTAAAAAATGAGATAATAAGATACATGCACATGATTTATAAGATGAGAATCTAGTAATATGAGGGTCCCAAATGGATACCAAATGACCAGATAGCCCATGTTTATCCATAGCACAAAGATTCCACCTATAACAAATGTTGAGAAAATATGGTTGAGCCTTCACCAAAGTAGTGATAGTCTCTTGCATGAGAATAAAAAATGGTTTGATTCAGTTGATTAGATCTCACAAGGATTTTTTTTTAGGCTCTCCCTAATCCTTAGATGTTTAGAGACATAATGATCATGTATTCCCAAAGGCAAAGGGATGATTTCTAAGGACCCTAGGAGAGTCAACAATTGACTAGTTAGTTGGTGGAGGAGTAGAATGTTCGGATACAATATTCACCACATATGAAATAGGTTCTCAAGCTAATCAATCCATGTGTTTCTTACTACACAAGGTGAAATTCAACAAAGATTTAAGATCACGTACTGCAATCTGTGAAGAAAATATCGATAAAAATATTGAAAGTGGTTCTAATGTCTGAATGGAATCTGCAAAAACCCCAAGTGTAGGTCCACTTAGAGAGGGATTGACACAACGTGTAGTAATAGTATTATAATCCACCGATTGAGTCTCATTAATAGACCCAAACAAGATATGTGTATGGGGTTGAGGAATAATCTCATCCACACCAACTATGCCATGAACAAAAAGTCCATATTTGAAATATCTTGAAAAATCCTCCTTAGAAGAGAGAGTTGAACAGTGGCACAAAGAAGGTGGACAAAACCACAAAACATGGATAGTTTCGCGATTCAAAGAACCAATCCCCATCCTAGTTTTAATAATAGGATTAACACAAGTCAATGCCAATTCACCCTATGAAAGAACAAGAAATGGAGTAGATGGAGAATCTAGGTCCACATAATCCATCATTAGAGGACATCCTTTGAAATAGGGGGATAAAAGGAAAAATAATACTTACCTAGAGATACAAAATCCACTTGATCTAAAGTTACCTCAACAAAAAGATTCGACAATCTTGTCTCCAAAGAGTTACACCTAAACCCTACCGATATAGAAGAATTATGAGACCAAGGATGTGATCTTCCCCACTCTATTGGACATGATGACCAGCTTGATGGCACCTTAAGCATCAAAATAGAATACAAATATAGTCAATGCGCTAAAGGTTTTCATTACCATCCCACTTGAGATATATATATATTCCATTAACCCACCATAAAATCCACTTCAACAAGGATCCAGGCCATCTTTTTATTAGATGAAACAATACTACATTCATCCAAATATATAAATTTTCCAATTTAATCACATATCTACTCCAGAGATTTCCTCATCCAAAGTTCAATAAGCAAGCTAGGTAGCTTGACCCACATATTCTTATGTTTAGAAAAATAATTGACTAAATTAAATCCAATGTGTCAATGCGAAAGGCATAGTACGCCTCTACCATGAACCTTAACCCACAAAAGGATACGCTCAACATCATTTGGATACCAAAAGTGGATACAAAACCAACTATTTAGTAGAAAACTGACCTTCGACCAATATTCCAAGATATTAACCCAATTATTATATATCTAATCCTCCATTTAATTCAGATAAACAACATTAAATTCCCAACAACCAACTACAGTATGTTTGCGAATCCCAAAGACTTTTCCCAACATAACATCCTCACCAAAAATAAATACTTCAATCTATGGAAATACCTTGACAACCTTTGACTTGTTACCTTGGCAATATTTATTCCAATGTAGAGTATGGAAGGACCAAAATGCAGGCCAATCTCCCTTATTAGTATGGACGGAATTCCCCATGTTTTTTTTATGTGAATAATAATGTTTTCCACCTCCTCTATCGGTCAAATAAGTTCATAAAATGAAAACAATTCGCGGCTACCCATTAAATCACCAGTTGTCCCGAACTATGAATATATTACCAGCAATCCAGCTCCATCTAGTGAGACAATGTCCTCACCTTGGAATAAACCATCAAGTACACGCTGAATAAAGAGACATTTAAAGGTGGCATATAATCCACCTCTAGGAAACCTAACTCCTCCACACATCTACTACAAAGAGTGATAACCTAATAGATCCAAACCACCCACAACCACCACTCCAACCATTAGGAGGAAAAATAATAAATGTGAAATCTTCAAATAATAAATGGGAAGTCCTATCCACACACCACTCCAAAGAAAGCCAACAAATTCACTCAAATAGGTATAAAACCAAATGACACCATCTAATTCCCACTAAAAGTAACAAAATACCAAGCACAAACTTCTAATAACATTCCTAATGGCATAAGTGGAACCATTATTGAAACATATGAGAATAACATGATCCAAGTTTATTGCCTCTGAAATTACTCAAGAAAACACCAAAATCTAGCCCTCTCATAGTGAAATTTGAATCAGACTCCCACTCAATCACCATAAATTTGATCACATCAGCTTTCTAAAGTAATAACCACTAGTGATGGAATATACCAAAACACCAATAGTCACTATCTTGAAGGAGGAAATCATAGTAGTATCATTGCGTAGCCCACCAAAAAACCTATCAATCATGTATCAATGAAAAAACCAATCATTTTCTAAACCTTAAATATAACTTAGCAACACCAAAAGTAACAACTTTCCAATAAACTATCACTATGGTTAATATCAACCTCTTTTATAGTAAGGAAAATCATAGTTCACATTGTCACCTCTTAGAATAAATCACCACAATCTTGTAACAAAAATTGCACCAAAAAAGGTGGATATATTAGCTTTGACCCTCTACCAAGTGATTAAATAACAAATTCGTTATGTCTCCACCAATACCACAAAAGCCACGTCAAAAAAACAAGGAGATCCTCTACTACCAATATATCAACAATACACCTCTATGAGGAAAGCTGTGAAGACCAAGAAAAAGCACAAACATCAAAACCAAAACTAATAGCCATCTAACAGAAGTTGTCCATGATAACTCAATGACCTATAATGTTCCTTGATCATCTTAATGGTACCCTATTACTGGAAACTAGGGAACCCTCACTCTAGACATTGCGAGCCTTGCATGAAAGATGTTCTTCTAGTCAAAATCTTATTAAACATTTGGGAATTTCGCCAATGGTGTATATTTCAACATATAATGAAAACAATCATTGAGAATAAACAATAATAGAGCTTTAAATTTACAGGTTTCCATCGAATTGACTCAAATTGATCTATACTGAAACAAAACCGTTTATCACATGTAGTGCAAGGAATATGAAGTATATATTAAAATTGGTTCTGGTGGTTTGTATTTGGCGTGCTTGTAATCAATGATTTTACATTTGATAGTTATTTTACAATATCTAATTTTATAAATATTTTATCAATGTTTTAAATAACATATTTATCCTAAATTAAAATATTTTAAGCATAAATATTTTGTTTTAATATATTACTAGCAAAATTATATTAGTAAATGTAGTTTATATACATTGATATCGTTTTCATACGTTGATTGGTATATAAGATGGTATTTTCATAAGTCGATTGAAATATAAAAGATGAAAAATATGGTAGACATTTACTCTTATTAGCACAACTATTTCAAAATATTAAATATTTAAACTAAAATGATTGAAAATAGATCAATGACACAAAAATCTATTATCAATATTGAAACTACCATCATTGAATGTATTATCAATAAAATTTCCACATATTAAAAATATTATCAATTACATATTTATTATATATAATTGGTCAAGGGATTATCTTAGTAATTAGGAAAAATGGTTCTTATTTCCCTTTGAATGACATGATGATGAGAAATATTGTTTTAATGGCAAGGTGCTTATGAATATTATTATATGGACCCTCACTCTCGCCCCCAAAGAGAGAGATAGAATACTTTCCCTTCAAATATGTGTGTGTGTATTAAAACTATTATGCATCATAATTGCATGTTATATACTAGCACAACCACCTTAATAAATGTATAGGTGTATATCAACCACATTAATAATTATTAGGTGTATGGTAGATTTAATATTAATATTAATATTAGATAAATTATTGTATAATTATATAAGTAATAATTACGTTTTATAATATTAGGTTTAAAAATATTGGATTTTAATATTAGGGTTTCATATTATGTTTTAATAGGGTTTTAATATTATGGTTGTAATATAAGTAAATGTAAGTTTCAACCAAGTGAGTAAGTTTCAATTAACATTGAAAACCCTATATTATAAAATGTGATATAAAATTATAATATATTCAACTCTAATATTTTAAATCCTATATGTTATAAACACAATATTATAAACCCTAATATAAATCCAGTATTATAAAACCTCAATATTAAATGCAATATTATAAACCCTAGTGTTAAATTGTATATTATGAACCCTAATATTATACTCTATATATTAAACATCCTATATTATAAACCCTAATACTAAACCCAATATTATAAATCCCAATGTTATAAACCCTAATATTATAAACCCAAATGTTAAATATGGTGAATGAAGTTGACTATTATTAAATATAGGAAAAATAGGGTCAACCAAGTTTCATCATGGTCTACTATTTAAACAGACTATAGAGGGTGATATTGTTTGAATATTATGGTTGACTATGTTTGATTATTAATATTGATTAATAATATTAATGGTTGACTATGCTCAACTGAAGTTGAAGAGTGTTGATTGTCAAACATAATCAACCATAGTCAACCAAATTAGTGAATGTGGTTGACAAATTTTGTAATGCCGCAATACGACATTGGATAAATTGCAATGTGAATGTGCATGTGATTGATATTATAAACCCTAATATTAGAACCCAATATTTTAAACCTAATATTATAAAACCAAATATTTTAAACCCAAATTTATAATACCTAATATTAAACCCTAATATTATAAACCTAATATTAAAAAACATAAACCAAAATTATAAACCTAATATTATAAACTCAATATTATAACCCTAAATTTATAAACCCTAACATATTAAACCATAATATTATAAGTTACCTATATATTAAATCCTATACATTATAAACCCTAATGATAAACCCAATATTATAAACTTAATATTAAACCCTAATATTATAAACCATATATATTAAATCATATATATTAAACACCCAATATTATAAACCCAAATGTAAACTATGGTGAATGAGGTTGACCGTTGTTAAATATGGTAAACATAAGGTTGACCAAGTTTCATCATGATCAACTATATAGACATTGACTATAGAAGGTAACATTGTTTGACTAATCTGGTTGGACTATGTTTGGCTATTAATATTAATCAATAATATTAATAGATGGTTATGTTTGACCAAAGTTGAAGGGTGTTCAATTTCAAACCTAATTGAACATAGTCAACCACATTAGTAAATGCACCTAACAAATTTTGTAATGTTGCAATGTGACGTTAGATAAATTGCAATATAATGTAACATTACGACAATGATTTCACATTGCGACAAAGTTTGATCAGGGTCAACAATTTAAGTAATGACTATAAAGGTTGAATTTGTTTGACTTTGTTGACTAATGTGATTGGCTATGTTTTACTATTAACATTAATCAATAACAATAAAGACAATTATGTTTGACTGAAGTTGAAGAGTGTTGACTGTAAAAAATAGTCAACAAACATAGTCGAAAATAGGTTGCCACATTAGTAAATTTGGTTGACTAATTTTGTAATGTTGCAATGTGACATTAGATAAATTGAAATGTAATCTAAGATTGCAACAATGATTGTCACATTGCAACAATGTTTGTCACAATGTGACAAAAATTAAACCCTATATATTATAAACTCTAATATTGAACTCAATATTAAAAAACTAATATTATAAAGCCTACCTTATAAAACCAAATATTTTAAACCCAATATTATAAAACCTAATATTTCAATTCTAATGTTAAGCCCTAATATCATAAACTGAATATTATAAACATAATATATTAAACAACCTATATTGTCTATTCAATATTATAAATAGTTATATTAAACCCTAATATTATAAACCCAAATGTTAAATATGGTGAATGAGATTGACTATAGTTAAATATGATAAACATAGGGTTGACCAAATTTCATCATGGTAAACTATTTAAATATTGACTATACAGGGTGAAATTACTTGACTAATGTGGTTGACTATGTTTAATTATTAATATTAATCAATTATATAATAGATGATTGTGCTCAACTGAAGTTGAAGAGTTTTTAAAATCAAACATAATTGAACATAGTAAACTACATTAGTAAATGTGGTTGACTAATTTTCTAATTTTACAATGCGACATTGGATAAATTACAATGTAATGTAACATTATGATAATGATGTCATAGCGATAAATTTTGGTTACGGTGAAGAATTTAAATAGTGATTATAAAGGTTTACTTTGTTTCACTTTGATGACCAATGTGGTTGACTATATTTCAATATTAATATAATCAATAATAATAATAGGTATTTATGTTTGACTGAAGTTGAAAAGTGTTGAGTGTTAAAAATAGTCAACAAACATAGTCAACCACATTAGTAAATGTGATTGAAATTTTTTCTAATGTCACAATGCGACATTGGATACATTGCAATGTAATGTAACATTGCAACAATTATTGTCACATTGTGACAATGTTTATCACAATGCAAACAAAAATTAAAAGTTATATATTAAAAACCATATATTAAAAATCCTATATTATAAAACCAATATTATGAACCCTAATATTAGCCCCAATATTATAAACCCTAATATTAAATCCTATATTATAAACCCATATTGTAAAAATTAATATTAAACCCAATTATAAACCCTAATATTAAACACTATAATTCAAATTGAATATATTAAACCATACTATTATAAACCCTATGTCAAACATCATATATTAAAATACCAATATTATAAACCCTAATATTAAACCAAATATTAAAAACCCAACATTAGAACTCCTATATTAAAAAACCAATATTACGATCCCTAATATTATAAACTCCAATATTATAAACCCAAATGTTAACTATGGTGAATGGGAATGACTACTGTTAAATATGGTAAATATAGGGCTAACAAAATTTCATCATGGTCAACTATTTAAACATTGAATATAGAGGGTGACATTGTTTTACTAATGTGGTTGACTATGTTCGATTATTAATATTAAACATTAGCATCAATAGATGATTATGTTTGACCAAAGTTGAATATTGTTGACTATTAAACATAATCGAACATATTCAACCACATTAGTCAATGTGGTTGAATAATTCTGTAATGTTTCAATGCGATTTTGTACAAATTTCAATCTAATGCAACATTATGACAATGATTGTCACATTGTGACAAAGTTTAATCATGGAATGTGACAATGTTTGTCACATTGCGACATTCAATAAATTTATGTCACAATGCAAAAAAATTTGTTACATTGCGACATTCATCACATTGTGATGTTTATCACATGGCTTGACCAATTTCACCATGGATGAACATGGTTTGACTAATTTGACCATGATCAACCATACTATTCTGTGATAGATTATGGTTGCATTTATTGATAATGGAAGGTTATGGTTGACTATGTTATACCATGGTCACGTAGGCACACTATATTTGACCATATTAATAATGGTTGCCCGTGTTGAGCATGTGTTGACCATGATTTTTAAAGGTTGATTATGGTGACTATGGTTGACCAAATATGACCATGATTGACCTAAGCTTCTCATGGTTCTACAGGACTGGCCATAGTTGACGTAGATCAACCATGTTGAATATAGTCAAATATGGTTGACAATGGTTGACTATGATGACCATAGTTAATTATGGTCAATCATAGTCAACCATGCTGATCATTGTTGATGATGGTTGATTTTGGTTAGACTATGGTTGATAATGTGTGACTATTGTTAAACATCGTTGACTATGTTTTCACTATGGTTAATAATTGTTTGACTACAATTGAACATGGTTGACTATGGTTGCCATGTTCACCCAAGAAAGGTTTACTTTGGTTGAATATGTCATCATGTTGACTATTGTTAATACGATAAACTTAGGGTTGACCAAGTTTGATCATGGCCAATTATAATATTAGGGTTTATAATATTGGGTTTGATATTACATTTATAATAATGGATTTATAACAATGGGGTCTTAATATTAGGTTTTATAATATTGGGTTTAGTATTAGGGTTCATAATATAAGATTTATAATATGGGTTTAATATTAGAGTTTATAATATTTGGTTACTAACATTACCTTTAATATTAGGGTTGATAATATTGGGCATTTAATGTGTAAGTTTTAATCATATTAGGGTTTATAGTATTAGATTTTTAATATTAGGGTTAAATCCTCATTATACATCTAATAATTATTAATGTGGTTTATATATAACTATTGATGTATATGAACCCAATTCACTAATGTGGTTGTGCATGTGTTCGATATATGCCTATATATGAACCACATTTACTAATGTAGTTGTACTAGGATTTACAATATTATAAATCCCATATATTAAACCCTATATAATAAAGAATATACCTTTCAATCATAGCATTAAACCCTATCATCATGAGGGTCTTCAAACCTACCATTTAAATTTATGGGTTATTGTTTATAAAATATAATATATCTTAGTATAATATTTAAATTTATAATATCATAAACCAAATAAAATTTAATAATACATAAACCAAACATTATGTCGAATATTATAAACCCTACACCTTTCAACTACATTGTTAAATGCTACCCTAACCATAGACAAGTGTAACTAGGGCCAAACTCTAAGTAAGGAAAAACTCTACCCAAACAATAATATTCAACTAGTATATAACTACCTAATTACATGTGTAATTATAGATTATATATACAGAAAAGAGATGGTATCAACATGGAGAGTGTTATGTATACAAAGAAAGAGACTGTAATAAAAATGAAAATCAATATTTTGAAGCTATAGCTCCATTAATGCATGGGGTAGTATATGCCACCCGTTGGATTTTGTACTTGATAAAATCCAATGGGTGGCATATACTGCCCTATGCATTAATGGAACTATAGCTCTAGAAATATTAATGTCCATACAAGATAGTCTTATGGATGATGACATCAATGGCATTTGAATGCAAAAAAAAAAAAAAATGTTTAGTTAAATAAAATAAGTCCACTAGAATAAAAATAGCCCCAAGGGTTAGCTCAATTGGTCGAGTTCGTGTTGCTAAGTACTTTGTCAGTTGGGAGGTTATGGGTCAAATATCCTCGACGCCCTTAGGGTTAGGCCCTGCTTGTTTGGCCGATAAGTAAATCCATTTGGGTTAATATGCCTAGATTTTTCCCGTGGATGTATCGGCCACCCAGTGTCCGTGAACCACCCTTAAAATAAAAAATCTAATCAAATAAAATAAATAGATTATAAATTAAAATTGACGCTTACTATAAATTAAAACATAAAGTCTTATAATAATTTTTTCCTCGTGTATATATAAGAGTATTTTGAATTACTTCTTATAAATCTACAGTATTTAGAGTGAATAAGACTAATTGATATATATAAAAGAAATAGTGATTTATTTTAAGAATTAAGCACTATAAAATTTATTCATCCATATCTTGATATTAAAAATGTGAGTTACTCATTTAGGTTTTAATCTAAGAAATTTAGTGACATTGCTATTAAAAAGTCAAGGATGGTGTTGAATACACAAACTAAAATTTAGCCATGTGTGTATGATCAAACAAATTAAGATATACAAACCTTCGGAGATATCTACATGAAAATTTGGTCTAAGTATAAAAAAACATCAATTGCTAAACATAAACCCAATTAAAATGAACAATACATGATCCCAATTTTCTATTTAAGGTAGTAGATGATACTCCATTCAGAGATTGTAAAAATTCTATTTCCATAGTAATAAAAAAACAGAGATCATGCTTACCAAAAAAACATGCAAATTGTGTAACCCCAAATTTCTATTTTTGATGGGAGTAGAAACTCAACTTGCTTAATACTAATAAGAAGTACAAGTTCCCTAATAATAAGAAACGAAAATAACACCTATCCATAAAAAAACATAGATCTTAGCTACTTAAAAAAAAAAAAAACAAAAAAAACAAAAAAACAAAAACAAAAAACAAAAAACAAAAGCAAACAAACAAACAAACCCTAATAAACATAAATAGAAAACGCAGATAAGAAACACGTGCTTTGAGAAATCCATTGGTTTTTAGGGATACCACATACCATTGTAAGTCTCATCCATCAGAGAAATAATATGATCAATGTGTTGATTGGACTAGCCAAATTCAACTACTGGAGTGTGGCATTTCTTAAGGTCTCAACCCCGTGAGAAATTATTTGAATCACTGGTCCCATATGATTTCATGGCCTCGCAAAAATAATATAGTACATTATTGCCTCAACATTTTGTTATGACTCGTCAATAGTTAAAAACATTATTTTAGGTTATGGATTTTTATTAATATTTCTTATGGATGTTCACTAAATTTTGAAGTTTATAGATCTTTTAATTATTTTGTTAGTTTAATTTTTTTTCTATATAGTACAATTTTTATTAAAAAATATAACAATTTTGATTTCTAGTTTCATAGACTAAGAAAATAAGTAAAATTTTAAGTTATGATGCAAGTCACTTTGATACTTAAAATGGACTAAAATATATGATGGTTGAATTAAACAACACAAATAAAATTGGAATAAGATTTAAATTTAATTTTAAAAGATATCTGGTAAACAACAAACAAGGTTTATTCAATTTTATTTCTTTTGAGATAATCTACACAAGCATAGTCATAACTTTTGGCTTAGTGGGGCCTGACCCAGGTTCATAAGTCATTTAGCCAAACAAATCCCAGGGCTACTGACCCATTCAGCAACAGTCTGCGGAGCACAGACTGAGGTCTCACCCGAAGTAGTATGGGAGGGTACTAGAACCAGGTTTCCACACCCTGGGGATGTCTGATATGCTGGGATTGGTATGCAGTCCAACCTTCGCACTCACTGGGCTACGTACACCAGTGGGCACATCGTGGCCTGCGATGCTCTCTTCGTGCAGTCCTATTCGCAACGCGATCCGTGTTATTTACCCAAGTCTTTCTTAATTATGCACTATGAGCTGATTACTTAGATTATTTCCATATATAAGTATTATGAACCATACAAGCATTTGCTCAATTACATGCAGTAAATAAATAGAGTAAAAGTAATACATAGCAACAAAATAATGATTCAAGAATAGATGCACAGAATTAGGATAAAATTCTCTTTATTAATCTTCAATCCCGCTTACAGACTTGACACCGCCCTGTGTACTCAGTTGAAGGGGTCCGCGCACTCAACTGCAGACTCTACCAGGCCTCTGCACACTCAACTGTAGAGCCTCTTCCTACTACTACAACCCAAGACACTTATAATTCTACTCTAAGCTTGAACCATTCCTTTGATTCTCTCTAATTCACTTCTTCTCCTTTACAACTTAGACCCTCACTTTATTTATACAATCCCATGGTCCGCGGACCATGGGTAGGCCGACACGACATTACATTATATTACAATATTCTAGGGCGAACAACCCTATGACTTAACCTCTACTTCATGCTCCGTGCCTGCAATTCGCAGAGTCTTACAATATACTTGACCAAAACTTGGGCTTTGAGCCCCAAAAACATGTTGCGAGGGATGCCATGCCCAACAGGCCCCCAACACAATCATCGTGACTCGTCCCGAGTCACTCTGCTAGTGCAGCGATCTTGGCACGAAGCCCTTCCAACTGTTCCTGCATTGCACGGAGGTCTGAAGCACATTGTTCTGCAATCTGTTGGATCTGCTCCACCCTTTCGGCCGAAGTCTCATTGTTAAGAGTAAATCCCTGTCTTAAGGCATGCATCACCTTCATCTGTGTGACTTTTCCTTTGATGTCCGTAGTGATGAGGAAGGCCTCATCAATCCAAGGTTGGACACGCGCTTTAAGGACTGCCTCCTTCTGTCCTGTGGCATCCACCTATTCCTTCAGCTCCTTTGTCTGCTATAGTTTCGCCAGCCGTTGGGTCAGGACACCTATCTGTGCCATTCCACACACACTGTCATACTGCACTTGAAGCTCTCGTGCCTTCGTTTCTAGGCATTGTATGTTGGTGTCCTCCTATAATGAAGTGAGCATTTTGAAGGATTCTTCCAACATAGTGGTGCAGTTATCTACTGCATGTCCCATTTCCTCTAGCCCTTTTTGAATAGCACCAACGCATTGTTCCCTAACTTGCGGGGGTGTAGAGGATTGTTATTTTAATCGCAGCTCGGTAATCTATAGATTCAGCTCCAACTTAACCTTCATCATTTTGGCCTTGGCCTCGCAGACCCCGGTCACTAATTGGTGGATCCGCTCCACTACTGATAGATCTACCGGGACAACCAATTCTGGGACATTTCTACAAGCCTCGTCTACCGCCTATGCCAGTCCTTGAGTTTGCACAGCTAGTTCATCACGCTTCTAGCTGAGCTATTCCATATTGATCTTTTGTTCACTCAATACCTATAGTGCATGACCTTCTGTGGTGCAGAGCTCAGCTGTGACCCCATCTTGTAACTGGTACATGGTTTCTCACAGAAGGGCAGCCAAGTTTAAGCCTAGTCCCCTAATCCTGGCCACTGCAACTCGGTCAACTTTGTTTGCTGCTACTAACGTGCCCTTGAGGAACATGAAAGTGTTGGTCATTTCCATGCACAACATCTGTTTTGCCTCTGATGTACCTACTACGACATATGGGGCCATTGTTCCTATTTGTGGGCATTACACCTATAGTTCCTTTAACGGTGCTCTTAGCACCCCCAACACAGTGTTCTGCTCCATCATCACCTCTTGGAGTGTGTCCTTAGTGACATCGTGAACCATTTCACTGATGTCAAAAAGATCACCTTCTGTAAGTGTCATCAGGTTGATGGCCGTCTTTGATGCCTTACTCTTCTTTCTGGGGACCAGTTTCTTAGGGATGCACAACCGTTTCAACTATTGCGAGGTGGTTTCTGGGTCAGCGCGCTCTTTGTTCAGGTCTATGTCCTCAACCCCCTGCTTTGTGGACATGTCATGGCCCTTCTTGGCCTCTTCTGTTGTGCGACTGCCTCTGCTACTACCTTTTCTTGGCACCTCTTTTCATCTGACTGTGCGATGCGTAGCTTGGCGTCCTTCTTCCTTTATTGAGCTATGGCCCTTTCCATTCCTGCCAAATCTGGGGTGCACCACTCCAGAGGTCATGTTTCCAACACTGTGAAGATGGCATTGTCAGTAGCAATAAACGGGAGCTTCATCCATTCCTTTGCTAGATATTTCCACACTCGAATATAAATGTTGTGCAAGAGTTTTGAAGCTCTATAGAGTGGCATACAATGTGGGAGACAACCACAGTCTTCTATTTATCCACATCTGGATACTCACCTCCATCAGTACCCAAAAAACCTTGATTTCGCGAATCCGCTTTGCGTCCTTAGTGGCCTAGAGCGAAGCGTACTTTGTGGCCTCAAGTAGGTCCTGGTCGATATTCGGGAACTGGCTATCTTCCGGTAGTTCACCTTCTACCAACAAGATGGATAAGAGCAACCACGTGTAGTGGAAGGTCTTACCATACTCTTGGGCCTCCTTGCAGTTTGTAAAAAATTCCTCACAGAGGAACTCAGCCTACCTGAACTAGACCCCCTTCGTGCACTGTTCCGCCAGCGCAACCACAGGCGTTGGTACTTCATCGGTGTGGCACTTCCGCATTAATTTGTCAAAAATGAGCTGGGTGACTACATGCACCCTTTTTTCCTTGATAATCATGATTGCATAGCCACGCTTCTTCTTTTCCATCTTGTATTTAGTTTTCATGGCTTCTGCAAGAGCCAAATCGCTGCTCTTGCTCGCCATCATTGCGGGGTCCTTTCCCTTATTGGGCAGTCGAGAAATCTGGTGAATGAGAGTGATCATGATGGGAATAGGCTCCTCCAACCATAGATACCCATCATGCACTAGGCACAGCAGCTACCTGATGATGAAAATGGTGATGAGCATGCGGTGAAAATGGAGTATCCATTGTAGATGAAGTAACCCGACCTTCTCCACACCACGCAACCATTTTTGTGGCTCCAATGTGATTACTAGCCCCTCCAAATTTTGTTTCATCAAGCTCTCTGTCGCCAGGTGTGGGAACTTCTCGTTGTTCGTGAGGTCCCAATCTTCGAATTTCAGGGTAGGCACTCAGCCTAGGAGCGGACCTTCAAAAGTAATTCTGACAGGGAGGAGCGGGGTCTGGAGCGCACTCTTCGTGTCCTCCAGATCTTTAGGCACCCTAGCTTTCCCTTTCCATGAAGGGATGTATGTGGGTAACTTCATTATAGAAGGCATTGGTGGGACATCCTCCTCCATGTCTTCCTCCTCTATTTGATCAATTAGAGCCTATAAGTCCTCCTCTTCATCTGATTCAATGGTGACAACCTTGCCTTTTTCTTCCATTGATATCTTGTCGAACCATGGGTTTCTTGGGGACATGTAGACTGGTCCCATAGTCTATTTATCTTTCTTTGGTCACAATGTCTGTGGTGATTTTGGAACTTCTGGAACAACCACTGCAACTCTAGGCTCCTCATGGACCATATGGGGCTCCGCAGCCTCACCAGCGGTATCATCGGTGAATCTCACACCTAGCTTGGTAGCAGTCATCATGTTTGCACGGGATATGTTCTGTTGCGTACTCAAACATGGTAAGATTTCTTGGTGCTCAATACTCTGCAACTCCTCAAATCTCAAACAACCAAGTGTTGTCTCGTGGCTAGCCCTTGGGGTTTTATAACGTCTTTTGAATTTTAATTCTACCATTACCCCCACTTCTGAGTGTTAAGGGATAAATTCCCCTAGGGTCTTGGGTTGATACCCTAGTAGATCAGAGGTTATATACAAATAAAAATACACATTCCACACAACCATGATGCTAATATAAACAAACTATATGAAGAGAGGTGCACCTGGGGGTCCTTCGTTTGGGAAGATCCAGCCAGGGTCAAAACTCTCTTGGAGTTCCTTTTAGTTCTTCAACTTGCAAAACAATCAATTCTAGAAAGTACAGTAGTATATTTACCAAGCATCATAAAGAAATCATCTTCATAGCATATTGAAAGGTAGTTAGTTATACAATTAAAACAACCTCATATGTGAATCATAACATTGATATCATAAACATGAAGAAGATTTGTATCAGGAACAAGACAAGTGTTTCTTTTATTATAGATAACTAAAGTACAGAAAGGAATGATTTCACCTGAGTCTTGCTTTCATAGGCTCCAGGCAGAACCGTCCTCCGGATTCATCTAGTCTCAAGCCTTCAACAAACTCCTTCCATGACTTACTCCAAGATATCTCAAGTAGTAGAAAGACATCATAACACAAGGAAACAAGGGTTTCCTATAATGGGGGAAGTGCTAGAAGCACAAGGATCTTTAGACCTGGTCAGGGATAATCTCAGTAGAGTGATCTTTCTCTCTCTCTTCTCCTCCCTTAGGCCCTCCCATTGAAGCCTTTTTATACTTCTCCCAAAGTAGGTTTTTAGTTTTGAATTCATTGGGAACAGTTGGGCCACGAGCACTAAAAGGCAATCAACTAGTAAAACCCATGATCTCCACCTAAAATTAAGGAGATTTAATTTTTTAAATTTTTTTAAGACATATACGTGGGTTGGGTATACACAGACCCACATACACACGCATTTAGCTCAGGGAATGTCGCGTATAGGGAGTAAAACACTGTTTTTTAAGTATTTGGACCAGGTCTGGAAGGAGGGGTTGCCCTAGGCCATGAGTGCAGCATCACAAACATCAAGAGTGAGATTTGGAGATATAATAGATGCACCCTAATGTATGAGGTCAGAAGGGGTACATGATGGTTGAAATGTATTAAGCAAGTGCATGGAAAAGGAAGTCTGTCAAAAACTAAGAAGGACTTCACCAGAGTTCAGCCTGCCAAGACACAAAAGGAGATCAGAAAGAAACACTATCTGAGGTGGGCATACTCATGCTCAGAGAAACTAAAGCATGTTTACATATCAAGCACAAGCAGATCCACTAAGTATACAAGTATAGAAGACTGGAAAATACATAATGGATCATCTGATCATGATCGAAAAAGCACATGTCTGAATATCACATATAAGAATGTCAATGATGCTGAAGGATGAAGTGGATCACTGATATCAAAGACTGATCCCAAAAGTACCAAATGAACATGATGGAGTAAGATGGTACTACACTACAAACTCAGGTGCCAACATATAGAATGTTGCCATAAATGACTGCAACATATAAGGTGGAATGGTATCAACTAGCAGCAACAGGAGAAACTGTCAAGTGAACCAATGAATGCTAATGCAACCTGAGGTCTTCACCGACCACTGTGGTACATTTCTACACCATGGGAATAAATGATCTGAAGTCCACCATGTGAGAAATCATTTGATTACCAGGCATTGATGTATACCGTTCACAAACGCGAGACTACTCACCGATAATGATAATGAGCGTCAATGTACCCAGTACAACCTAACAAGTGTGAATAGATGAGCTGAAGTTGAACATCTATAAGAATATATCATTCAGGATTCAATGATGGTTTCCCACTATTGATAGCAAAGGATCTGCCACTAATGACTGCAAACCCCAAGGTACTACCAAATAGACTCTAGATCTTTGCCCCAGAGCAATGAGTCGTAGTCGATAGGGAAAGATCCGCTAGAAGGAAGGCATTAAGGCATCCTTCATCAATCTAGCATGAGTGTAACATGTAGACCAATAATGTGGAAGGAATCGGATGAAAAAAAGATGTAGTAACCCGACCGAAGCACATTTCCGGTGTACACAAGATGTGGCTAGCGCACGACATAAACCCTCTGAACCAACCAATAATGAAAGCTGACATAGAGGCGAGGTATCCACCAATAGGGTCAAATAGAAACCAAGGTACTACACGAATCCCAATGTGTGATAGTGTAAGTTGATGTCAAACACAAGGGAAACCACTTAGTCAAAGACCCATGATACCAATCGATGTTGAGCACAAGGTGACCTATCAATAATGGAAATAGTACCAGGGTGCGGCTCTAGGCCTGTCCTTAGAGCAAGATGTCGTCATCGATAAGGACAAGGCCCGCCAGCAAGAAGTCAATGGAGACCCTCTCAAACCGGCACGAGTAAAGGACCAATATAACTGATGTGATGATAGACAAGATACTGAAAACCAGGGATGGCCGACTGAATAATGAGTCAAGAGACACCGCAGAGAGGCCGACTTAGGCTAGCTTCCCTTGAACAAAAGCACGACTCAATGTGACTATGTGGCAGCATATGATGACTCTGTATAAGTTCGTCATGCAGGAGGCACGAACGAACCCTCCATATGATTGGAAGAGATAACCAATCGGGGGAGAACTGACTCAATAACAAGGTTAAGGTGTACCTAAGTCAAACTAAATCCCACCCAAGCGGAGGAGACTTTTTTTTGAGTGCTTTATTCAAGGGTGACATGACTGACTCTAGCTGCCAACAATAAGTGAAAATATTGTCCTGTTCCCGCTCTTTTTGGAATATATAATTTTTTTGTCTTTTTCTTTAAGCTGGAAAAAGAATAAAAGAATGCTATAGTACAGTGGAAAGAACGAGTGTCGGTGAAACAAATGATCTAGTTCCTGGGATTGGAACAATCCAATGCTCAATGCAGGGAGGTGAAAATTGGTTAAAGACACTCAAAGGTGTGTTCCTTCCACGAGTCAAGGTGTTTCAAGTTGCAGAAGTTGGCTTACAGTCATCATGGTCAAAAGTTGGCTTAAACACGAGTCTAAGTAAAGCCAACTCGAGGCCAAAAGGTGCAAATGGTCAAAATGCAATGCAGTAGTACAACTCAACACAAAGAAGCCTCTAGGGTATAAGGCCAGAATGAAGCAAAGAAGCAAAGAGGAATGAGTCTTCATTGCATAAGTCATGGCGGGACTACAGAGGACTCCCGAGCTTACTCAGATCGAAGCAACATGGGCAACAAATGTCAGTGATGTGCTAATTATGATGCCCATGAAAAGGATGGCTCTACCATTGTGTCATGATTTAAAAATCGGCGAGTGAAGATGGTTTACGAACAATAACATGATGGGATCGACCCTATGGCTAGTGTATCGACAAATGGAGGCTAGTATGCATAATGCAATGGAAAAAATGGCTTCCATAACCTATATGCCAATGAAAAATGATACCTGCCGTGGTGGGTCAGTATTCATGGAACCATCTCGAAACTATTGAAAAGGCATCCAAAATGTCCTAAAAGTAAAACCATTCTCGACATTCCAAGCTCCCAAGTTAAAAGTTACATGAGACAAAACAAAATCAAGTTTTGAAAAAAATTGCATTTTCAAAGCCTATAAAATAGTTTTTGGACTCACCATTTTCACCATTTGATTTGAGAGCAAAGGAGTGGAGCAAAAGTAGCAAACTTTTCCATACGCCAAATTCAATCATTCAGATCCTTCCAAAATCATTAGGTAACCCTTAAACTTATCTTACATTCAATTGTGACTAGTTTTAGAATTTTTAATTTAAGTTTTACCGTTGAATGTTTGTCAAAAATTTCATCGCGGTGTATACACAGGTTGGATATATGAAACCCACGTATACGCAGGCCCTACACATGACTGTGTGTAAAATGGACCCGCATATACGCCGTGAAAAATTCAAACAAAAAAACTAACAGTCTAAATTCATTTTTTCTTCAGGATGCCAGTCACTTGGAGAGAAAGAGAGCATACCTTAGTGGATGATGAGGTTATGAATGATCCTAATGCTTTTGATGCCTTACGAGGATGTGGTTTGCTAAAGTTCTTTAAAATGCCAAATATGAAAGCAAACACTCGCCTGCTTGACATGCTCATTCACTATTGGAGCATCAAGGATGATGCATTTATGATTGATCAGATGCCACTCAAGATAGAGGTTGAAGATATTTATTTCATCACTGGCCTTTCCTGGAGGGGAGAGGTAGTACATTCCACGAGCAGGTCACGAGGTAGTCTCTCTATCAAGGACTACGTACATATCTATTGTGCGGGTCATCCGGAAAAGGTTGGAAGTCAAATTCCAATCAAACATGTGGAGAGTCTATCGTTGAGGATAATGCTGTTCACCATAGGTCGAGTGAATGGATCGGCTTCTTTGCACTAGGCATCATGGCTAGCCATGAGCTTGGCAGTAAACTGCCTCACCACCGTCTTTGATTGGTGCACTCCTATTCTTGCAAACCTGAAAAGTCAGCTTACTTCTATCAAGAAACGGTAAACCAAAAACTTCAGATATGGGACTGTCTTGTGCTCTTTTTTCTTTGATAGGGTCCATGCACTTCATCCTAGAGTACTGGTTTCGATCAGCACCCCACAAGATCCACGAATGGGCAGGTGGGCTGACTTGATGAAACGTCTAGGAGGTGGGGACGTCCCATGGACTACATTCAACGATGAATTCTTCTCTTGGTGGGAGCAGTAGATCATCACCATAGATGACTACCCTTATGCTAGGTTGGACTTCCGAGGAGATCCCAATCTAGTATTACCACCGACTACAGCATGGGGTGACATAGGTAAGTGTTTTTGATTTTATGATTTTTTTGTGATTTTTCAAATATAATAATGAATTTTGAAAAATATTTTTGATAGGATTCAAATGACTAATATGATGATCATGTTCCAGATATTGGGCCGGTGTGACCGGATGGGTTCCCACGGCATGGACGTCACGGCCGAGGGGCCGAAGAGGCAGCTGCAAACACAGAGCGACTTCTACACACAGTTCAGCGGCACTTGGTGAGCCTAACTCACCAAGTACCGACGGAGGCCATAGAGGATCTCCCTATAGATATGTAGCGGCATGTGGTTGGCATGCCACGAGACTGGGTTCACACTCTTAGGCATGTGGCCAAAGCAGTAGTTGCATACTTAGCTGCTCATCCTGTGCCGGGGCATTAGATGTCCTGGACATAATTATGGGCATTTGAGTCCCAATTTTTGTATATTATTTTGGACACACTTATGTACAATCGAGATGTTTTATGATATATATATATATAGTTTGGCTTTTTGATGTTTAATTTTATTGTGATGAATGATTGATGTGCCAGTCTAATGCTTGATTAGCAATAGAATTAGCTAACCAATTATGAGATCTTGGAATGTGCAGATAATTAATATAAGTAAATGATCTTTGCAACAACCTCACCCTTAATTACTAGTGATATAAACATGGATCCCTTACCCGATAAATGTTATTCAATTGTGCCACTATCAATTGTGAATCAAGATAAACTACCAATGAATTGATTTCATAAGAAATTGCTTCAGATAGTAAATTAATGACGACAGTATACTCAGCCATATTATTTGAAGCAGGACCAATGCATACTCCCCTTGAAACCATCAACTGACTAGTTGGATAGTAGAGTGCCCAAGCTACGGAAGCGAGGTTCCGAGTATGCTGACTAGCACCATCGGCGAATCCAAAATAGACCAAATCATCCATCCACACCTGTCACAGCAGACCAAAAAGTGTCTATATCAAAAACCTCCCGATAAAATATGTACAAATATACAAAATCTACAAAGAAGCCATTGCCTAGTTGCTATTTAAGCAAAGTACTTCTTGAGGTAGAGCCCATTTCAGGGTTCTACCTACTTGTTTTCTTCAAAATCGATTAACTCATACGCCCATTTTTCTAAAATTCATTTAATTATGAAGGGACTGTACCACATAGGCTTGAACTTGCCTACCCCCAAGGTGTCCTTATCTTGGTCATAGACCAAGACAAGGTCACCTTCAGAAAAGACTCGAGGACAGACAGCTTTATCATACTGAGTTTTAACCCTTTTCTTATGAGCCTCATTGATTGTGGCAGCATCTCAACGCTACTCATTGAGATGTTCCAAATGAAGGAGGTTCTCTTCGAGACTAGAAGTCTTTGGAAGGACTTGAATAGCTAACTTAAGAGATGGAATTTCACATTCAATAGGAAAGATAGACTCCATCCCATAAACTAACTGAAAAGGTGTAAAACCTGTAGCAGTCTTTACGGAGGTTCGGTATGCCCAAAGAGCTGGATACAACATAAGATGCCAATTGGACCGATTTTTGTCGATCATCCTTTTCAGGATTGTCTTAAGGGTTTTGTTCACTGCCTCAACCTGTAGATTGGCCAAAGGATAATAAGGAGATGAATGTTCCTACCGGAAACCCAATTTGAGAGCCAATTCAGACATTAGTTGATTCTGGAAATGACTGCCATGGTCTGTGACAATCTCTCTCGGGATACCGAACCTTGAGATAATCTGATTAAAAAGGAACAATGTCTTTGTTTAACTATCGTTTTTATAAGTGGGCATGGCCTCAGCCCACTTCGTGAAGTAGTCTACAACCACGATAATGTATTTGTGATTCGTTGTTGAATGCGGATTAAAAGTTGTAAAATCAATATCCCACTTAGTAAAAGGACTAACAGTGACAACGGAAAAAGGGGAGCTGGATGTGTGCACATCTTTCGAGTATAAACTTGACAGGGGTGACAGCATTTGATTGCTTCAGCACAATCTTTTATGAGCGAAGGCCAAAAATAGTTGGCACGCAAGATACGCTGAGTTGTAGCAAGCCCTGAAAGATGACCACCACAAGCTTCACTGTGGCAGTCATTGAGCACTGACTCTACTTCCTCTAGGGTTAAACAGTGCCAAAGGATTTAATCAACCCCTCGATGATATAATGTATCACCAATGATAACATAATTTTTAGCCAAGTGACATAATTTTCGGCGTTCATCTTTAGAGAAAGTAGAGGGAAACTTTGAAGTTTGGAGATAGAAAATGATATTTCCATACCAAGGGTCAAGTGAAGAGATGAGGAATAAATGTTCATCGGGAAAACTTTCCTCATAAATAGTATCCTCTCCACAAGGCAGCTCGAAAATTAACTCGGCAAAAACCATGGATTTCTTAGACTTGGTGGACAAGAACTCGAGATCAAATTCTTGTAAAATGACTATCCATCGATCATATTTTCCCCCAATCACTCGCTTACTGAGGACAAATTGAAATGGATTGGCCATTACTAAGACAAAATTTTTGCGTAGCAAGATATGATGACGGAGCCGCTGGATAGCATGGACAGCTGCCAAGGCCAACTTCTCAACAGGAGAATAGTGAAGTTCAGGACCTATCAAGCCTCAGATCAAATAATAAATCACATTCTCTATGAGAGCATCATATTCCTGAATGAGAACCATACCTATGGTTGATTCTACTGCAGCGCGATATAAAAGGAAATCCCTCCCATAATCCGATGGACTCAAAAGCGGGGCAGAGACTAGTGCCTTTTTCAAGGCATCGAACGACTGATGCGTAAAGTCGTCCCATACAAATGGAACTCCTTTCCGTAGCAAACGCATAAACCCTTTATTGATCTCAACATAATTTGCTATAAACCGTCTTAAGAAATTAGCCTTCCCTTGAAGCCTTTGAAGTTGCTGAATTGAGTACGGGGGAGGCAGCTAAATTATTGCCTCTACCTTGAAGGGATCAACCCTAATCCCTTCATTTGAGACAATGAACCCTAATAATCAACTAGATGTAATTGTGAAAACACACTTATTAGGATTCAATCGGATTTTGTAAAAACAACATCGCTCAAAAACCAATCAAAGATGACTAGGGTGATTAGTTCTCTTTCGAGAACGAGCAGCTAGATCATCCAAGTATGCTTCGATGATATGTTTAATGTTGTGGAAAGCATATGACATGGCCTGCTGGAAGGTAGCTCCAGCATTTTTGAGACCAAAAGGCATCTTTCTGTATGCAAAGGAACCCAAGGGACATATAAAAGTTGTCTTATGTTGATCTTCCAAATGGATAGATATCTGATTATAACTGGAAAAACCATCCATGAAGGAGAAAATCTCATTATCTGTACACTCATAAATAATCTGATCAATGAATGGTGTGGGGTAATTATCTTTGGGACAAGCCTTGTTTAGGTCCCTAAAGTCAATGCATACTCGGATTGTTCCTTGCTTTTTATCCACAGGAACTGGATTAGAAACCCAATCGATAAGAGGAATAGGGTATATGAAACCCGCCTTGAGCAGCTTCTCTATTTCAGCTTTAATGGCTGCCGCTTTCCCAGGATTAATTGGTCGAAGCCTTTGATGAACTATTTTGGCATTTTCATACGTCTTGATCTCATGTTGAACTATGGATGGATCAATGCCAAGCATTTCTTCATAAGACCAAGCGAATACATCTCGAAATTCCTTAAAAAGGTCAATGTAAACTTGAATTTCTTTAGGGGAACATTTGGCTCCGATGAAGAGATTCTCGATCACGTTAGGGTTCCTAGAGATGTTTATAGATATCGTTTTTGAAATTACTGACATATTACCTTCGGCATGAAAGTGTGCTGGAGCCAAAGGGATTGATACCATACAAACATACCTAGTAAACAGCTTGGAGAACATAGATTCTACTTCCTGCAATGGAGGAAGAAAATATGAATGATGGTGTAAGTCTTCCCAAGGTCAATCTACACCCATCATCACTTCTAGGATTTCTTCTTTGGATGGTAAAACTGTATCTAAGCAGTCCATAGTGGAGGTAGAATCAAGGGTCCAGGTTGGGGACACATCACCATCTAACTCCTCCTCAGAGAAAGGAGTAGAATGGTTATCTACAGAGTTAACAATAGACTAATATCTAAGATCTGCTGCAGACATAGGAAATTCCATTCCACTGATTTGTCCTTCAACTAATGTGGTCGTAGGTGAAGGCAAGGTCCAAGGGTCTGAAAAATAATGAGTTTGGAAGAACTCTTCTCGTGAAGACTCCTTGGATGATGAAATGACATTGATTCTAGGGATAGGAGAGGGAAAATCAAAGGTACTCATCAATGAAGAATACATCCCAACTCCTAGATTCTCAGTAGGTGGATGAGGGTTATCCACTAAAGGAACAGTAGAATCCGAAGTTTCCCTAGGATCGACTGGAGAATAATCCAACTGATCAACCTTAACAATTTTCCCCTCATGAGGAAAGCAAATGACACGAAACAGAGTCAAAACAACAACATCCATTTCGTATACCCAATTCCTTCCTAAGAGGAGATTGTAATCTAGGTTGGCGTCAATGACTTCTACTTCGATATTGACGACCTTCCCTCCAACACATATGGGAAAGGCCGAGATAATCCCATGCAGCCTATGAGAATGTCCATCAAATGCAGTCAGGAGGGTAGGTGAAGGAACAGCCGAAGGCGATCCAATGGCCTTCCAGCATGACATCGACATGATGCACATGGAAGCTCCTTCATCACTAACGATACGAAAAATGTTAATTTTCTGGTATGTAGACTTTATTTGAAAATCCATATGATGAAGGAGTCGCTTTTTGACATTAAGCATGTCGAAAGTGAGCACTAAAGAGTTATTTGGATCAACTACCCCTATCGCCAAAAGCAAAGCACTTCGTTTAGCTGGACACGACTGGAGAACCTCTAAAGTAGACATAGCACATGGAATCTGAGCCAGATCCTCAATAATGGAGCAATTTTGGGCAACCCTAGCATTTGGATTAATAGTCACATGCTTAGCAGAACCTTTTGGTATTCATGGCAGAGTCTCGACAGGGGGTCGCTCAATATGAAGGTCTGTACTTCCAGGAGTAGTTTTATCCTTGGATGTTTCTGGTTCACCGTAATCACGTGACCGAGTGGCCACATGGACGTTAGAACCCATCATGAAAACATTTGATGACTTCTCCCCTTCCTGGTTTCTCCCTGTAGAGGTACCAGGGTTTGAATTCGCGCCCGCAAGTAGTTGTTTCCCTTGGGGAAATGGGTTGGTTAACACAGCTTGAGAGCTAGAAGTCCCTTGCTACCCTAACAAGCACTGAGCATCTTGAATCTTTGGGTAGAGATGAGTTAAATGGTCTCCACTGCATAACTTGCACGGAAACTTGACTTTCTTTCTAGACTCATTTCTACCACCACCAGCATTATTGCCAGATTTATTTTCATCACTCTTCCCATCTTGACTCTTTTTCTTACCTCGCCCTTTCTTTTTCCCATTGGAATTTTGGTTTCCTTTGGGGTTGGCAGATTGGACGGCATTAACCGAAGAGGGCTGGGAAGATGAAGGGTTAGACGATGTGACCTGGTTGTTAGGAGCAATTTGCAAAGACAACTACTACAATTGGCTCAACAAGTTCACCGCATTTGTGTCTATCGATCCAACGATACCATCCGCATGGGGACCTGGCTTCGACTTGGCTATATCAACCTTAGTCTCGAGAGCATTAGGCAAGATTTTTTGTAGAATCCCAGACTGAGAATAAATCAATTATAATTATTGGGCCCTAAAAATAGCTTGCTCCTTAGAATAGACTCCGGATAGGGAGACATCCTTAGAGATTTCAAGTTGTAAAGATTTCAAAAACCATTCAAGACGGTATCCCGACGAAATGTGGGTTGCCGTATCCTAACGAAAATTGGCCAGAAGTTCAGTTCCAGCATCATAACGCACGGGCAATTGGAAATGATTTAAGAAAGCATTAGCTAAGTCAACAAAAGATGTAAAGCTACCCCCTGGCGACCCTATATACCACTTGGCCGCATTACCAGTCAAGGTGCATTGAAAAAGTCTCAGCCTAATTGAGTCATCAATAAGGGAGTTTGATGAGCACCACAAATGGAATGTGGTTACATGGTCACCCAAGTCTTCACCGCCCTTCCCCTCAAACTTTGGAATGTCCGAAGGGAGTTTGGTTGGGACTGGAGGCTAGGCCGGATTGTATTTGATTGGATCATTCATTAATTTCGTGAGATCTGGCAAGTTCAATGTTGCTAGAAAAGGAAGCCTAGGAGGACCTTGGGGATTCCACCCAGACTAGGTGGAGCTCCCAAAGTTCTGAAAATATTAGCCTAGATTTTGGAAGGCACCAGGCTGCCCAAAGTAACCAGAAAAACTAGTTGAACCAAAAGGTGGACCTTGTGATCCAGCAAAACTCGGAGTTTGACCAACTCTGGCCGAAAAACCTCCATAACCGGCGAAGCTCCCTCTTAAAGGATTATAAGGAGTCGATAACCCTTGATATGGATTCCAAGCAGAAGCTAAGGGAGGAATACTTTGAAATGAACTAACTGTGGAGTACGACATATTCCCTTGTTGGCCGAAAAATGGATTCCCAATTCCCATGCCACTAACTGCAGGGTTAGTCCAACTTTGAAAAGGATTGTTGCTTTGTCCTGTAGAAGAAAAAGACATAGATCCCATTGTTGGGTTGGAATGTGGTATATGACCACTTCCAAAAGGAAAACCTTGAAATGAAGCTGACCCACCCATCATGGATGTGGAGGCACTAAATGGAGCTGACGGAATACCCTATGAATGGGTCCCAAATGGGAAGAATCCAAAAATAAAAGCATTGGCTTGGGAATTTCCACTTGTAGAAGGAATGGAGGTAGACCCAACGAAGAATGTGCTAGCAAAAGACCCAAATAAAGATGCAGAGGGGATGGAAATAGTTCCTCCCCCTTGTATTGATGTTGGAGTCTTCATAGTTGTAGCACTTGTGGTAGAAATCATGCTTCCAGTAGTGGCCATTGATGGTAAGTGCGTAATATGACCTAGACTTGACGGTCTATGCGTCAGAGTCCCAACGTATTGTAACACGTCTGGATAGTTAGATGGTAGAGGAGAATTCAGAGCCTCTAACGACTATGGGAGTTCTTCTACCTCTATGTTATCTTCCGATTAAAAGAGAACCCGAGAAAGAACTGGTGTGTTGCTCTCTAGTTCTACGGAAGTACCAGGCCTATGCTGAACACTAATGCCCCCGAGAGGAGGATCAATCCCCGATGCGTTAGCTACCACGGGATTAAACCCACCGGCAATATTACCTCTGCGCCTTCTGAGAGAAGGCTCTAAACTTGGTGGTGAAAGACCACGAAGTCTTCAAGACCGTCTAGGTGATCAGTCAGCTACTTTGAATTTTTTATTGAGATCTAATTAAAGACTCAAGAAAAAATGAAAGCTAGGCCAACTATGAGTACAGAGCACACACTAAAAAGTCCCTAAAAGATGCCAGCCAGTCAAACAACTTTCAAGTATTTCCACTCCAGGTGATGAGGACCAGACACCAAAATACAAGAAAGTGAAGTAAGGGGGCCTTCCGAAGATAGTCTGGGATAATGACGACCCAATCCTACCAGCGAAGGTAATAGAGGAAGTTACGCTGACCTCCTAACAACAACCTACGCCGGTGAAAGCCCTCAAGCTTCGCAAGGGTGCCCTTCAGTAGTACCGTTGAGAGTGATACAACATCGACCTCAGGTGCCACAGGATTCCCCTCTGTAGCCACCTAAGTAGATCCCTAGGAGTAGCAACTAAGGTTACCAACTCATGTCAGAAGCTAGGCGAAACAGTCTTGAGGTAAGATCTGACAAGTAGGAGAGGGGTCATCTCTCTTCCTTATCTTCAAAAACCCTCATGCTTAACTCCCAAATCCGGAGCTTTTCTGGTCTTCCTAACACTATTGGATTTTCACTCACTATTCAGACTCCTATGTTTGACAGTTTAAATGGCCTTGGAAAGTTTTCTCTCCACTTGCCTAATCCAAGGCCCTAAAATATCCTAAAACTTGTTGGTGTGTCTAACTTGACAATTATAAAAAACATTTAGTGTATTTTAATTAGCGCTTGTTTTTAAATGGGTTTTTCTTAAGTCAAGGGATAAGTGGAAATGAAACTTGTGGTGTTTTGACGCAAAAGGAATTAATAAAAACCAAACTATATGCAAATGCACTCGTTTTGTTCTTTGATGAAAGAAATTTCTACTTGGTTCAGAGGAACTTCAAAGAAAGCAACAAATTTTTCTTTTCTTTTCTTTTACTCAAGCTCCACACTCACAAAAATTAACAACACTATGGATTCCCCAAAAGATGCACAAATTTATCCTAATGCAATGAGTACATGCTGATGCAAAACTTAAGACTACTCTAAATCAAGAAATGAAAGTAACTTGCTTATCAATTCTAATTTGCCACTTAAGATGTTTAGATAGAATATAAGTTGCTAATGCTCATTTTCATCCAAACACTAAAAGCAAGTTTCAAGACAAACAAATATGCACTTTCACTCGGCAAAAGAAACTAAATCAAAACAAAGTTTAAGAAAGCAAAACCAAATTTTCAAGAAGTTTCCTTCAAAAGCAAAAACAAAAATGACTTTTCAAAAGTGCTCTAAACAAAACTGAAACTTTATGATCGAAGAATAGGCAGCAAAACACTTTGCAAGTTGACAACACAAAACGGGTGAAAACTCAACAAAAACTGTGTTTCAAGATGCTCTTAACAATCAGAAAGTAGCAACAAGAGCTTGGCAATAAAGACCAAAAGATCGAAAAGACAACTTTCAAGAAAGTGTGAATCAACAACTTTTGAAAAGTAAGAAAAGCATATGGTCATAAAGATGTAGTTTTGACACTCAAACAAAAAAGTCACCAAAACAAGATTTGACACAAAGATTGAGATCAATCTTTTTGCCCTAGAAGACCAGAGCAGCCAAGATTCCCAACAAGAAATCTTGTGTGCTTAAACAAAAAAGATGACGCTTGCAACAAAACAAAACAAGACCAACACTTTCCACAACCGGAGAGAGTTTGAAATCATGTACTTTCAGTAAAAATAAAGACTGACACAGAAAAGTAATTATTCAGGACTAATTCAGACTAGTAGACAGATCTACAAACAAAAGAAAAAATTGAAAAATCTTGAAAATTTTAGGGTATACGCGACTGTGTTGATGCACAGTTGTGTGTATATGCTATTCAGCTTAAGGAAACCTGTGTATACATGGGTTCACTTAAGGAAACATGCGTATATACGCTTCTGTAAACTGGAAAAACAACGTATATAAAAGGTTACAAGAAAAACAAAAAAGGTTCTGAAGAAACTGATCAAACTTACAATTCAATTTCCTACAAGAACAGACTACACAGTCACAGCAAGCAAATATATAGCTGAGCCCTGATCGGCTTGAAAAAACCCAAACTAGGAACAACAATATTGTTGTCCCCAGTGGAGTCGCCAATTATGTTAAGGGATAAATTCCCCTAGGGTCTTGGGTTGATACCCTAGCAGATCAGAGGTTATCTACAAAGAAAAACACACATTCCACACAACCATGATGCTAATATAAACAAACTATACAAAGAGAGGTGCACCTGGGGGTCCTTCATTTGGGAAGATCCAGCCAAGGTCCAAATCCTCTTGGAGTTCCTTTTAGTCCTTCAACGTGCAAAACAATCAATTCCAGAAAGTACAACAGTATATTGACCAAGCATCATAAAGAAATCATCTTCATAGCATATTGAAAGGTAGTTAGTTATACAATTAAAACAACCATTCATATGTGAATCATAACATTGATATCATAAACATGAAGAAGATTTGTATTAGGAACAAGACAAGTGTTTCTTTTACTATAGATAACTAAAGTATAGAAAGGAATGATTTCACTTGAGTCTTCCTTTTGCAGGCTCTAAGCCGAACCGTCCTCTGAATTCGTCCAGTCTCAAGCCTTTAACAAACTCCTTCCATGACTTACTCCAAGATATATCAAGCAGTAGAAAGACATCATAACACAAGGAAACAAGGGTTTCCTATAATGGGGGAAGTGCTAGAAGCACAAGGATCTTCAGACGTGGTGAGGGATAATCTCAACAGAGTGATCTTTCTCTCTCTCTTCTCCTCCCTTAGGCCTTCCCATTGAAGTCTTTTTATACTTCTCCCAAAGTAGTTTTTTAGTTGGGAATTAGTTGGGAACAGTTGGGCCACGGGCACTAATAGGTAATCAACAGGTAAAAGCCATGATCTCCGCCCGAAATTAAGGATATTTAATTTTTTTTAAGTGTTTTAAGACATATACGTGGGTTGGGTATACACAGACCCGTGTACACACACGTTTAGCTCAGGGAAATGTCACATATATGGAGTAAAACACTGTTTTTTAAGTATTTGGACCAGGTCTGGAAGGAGGGGTTTCCCTAGGCCATGAGTGCAGCATCACAGACATCAAGAGTGAGATTTGGAGCTATAACACTAAGTCATTAGTGCATTCTTGGTGGCAGATCATCCCAAATATAGCTCTTAATTCGTGTCTTAATTGCCCGTTGCCCGCTCCCTTTTTCCTTAAATTGGATATCCCATCATGAACAGTGACACCAATGATCACTTCCTAGCATACTCGCGTGGTAGTGTAGCCCCCTATGCACGGGCACGACCCTTGTGACATGCTGATCCTACGTGCAACCCCCTTATCGCGCAACTCCCACACAAACTCTTTTATAGTCTTGCGCTCTCTTTCAACTATCTGGAGCACTAAGACTATGCTCCCTATGGCTATTCAGGTGGTTGCACCACTTGTGCAAGACTTCAATTCTCCTTCCAGCCTAGTCCGTGGGTATTCCTCAATTAACCTGGCGATAGTCAGTGTCGCGCGTCCTATCTTGTGCAGTGCGCTCCCCTAGTTACTATGGTTGTTAAGGTATGATTGCAACCATGGTAGTAAAGTCATAAATTCTTGGCAACAATATTATAATGCAGTGGTATGTTTGTTTGTCTCTTGCCTTGTCATCCTTAGTTTATCGATGAAACATTCTTGCTTGACCTTGTTTTCCAATTTTTGCATCTTAGTGTCCATCAACCTGCTCTTCTTCCTCAATTGTACCTGATCTTCTTCGAGTTCATGAAGTCTAAGGTCCCCTCGCCGAAGGGCTTCCTGAATCCTTATTTGTTCATCCTCACGTAGTTGTGTGATTCCTTCATCCTGGTCTTTGCGTGTTGTCCCAACTGTGGGAGCTATTATGTGTGGTTTACTTTCTTTTGAAATTACGGTTTCGACTCTGTTCTGCATCTTTGGAATCATTTATGTGCTCAAGTTTTTGCACATGGTCCTATAGGCCCATCGAACCTCTGGCACACGCAAGTCCCAATTAGTTCTTTTCTCCCAGTGAACCTTGTTCAGGACTCCGCACACCCTATTGAATGCTTCCACGTGGAGAATTTGGGGTGCACGTCGCCTTTCCCACTGCTGTGGTTTGTTCCGATTTTCTAGGCTGAGGTTGGTGTGTGCTTGCGAGCTGTACAGCATATGTCTATACCCATCGAGAAAGGTGGGCATGCAAGTTGTTCCACCCTTGCTAACCGACTTTCATTCGAAGCTGGGGATTTCCAAAATGTAGGCGCATCATCCTTCTACATCCACGCTAGTTCTCAAACCATTGTGCAGGTGTTTCACGCAGTTCCCACTTCAGCACATTGAACCGTTGCTATTTTGGTATTGCACTTTTAAATTTGCTCAGAAATTCATCCACCGGTGACAATCCATCATATGTCGGAAGCTCCCTCGCCTCTATTCTCACACAACGCAGTGATCTAACCATCATGTTGCAATTAAGCGTTGTTACTTCGTGCAGCCAATTTTGCCATCGCTCTACTTCTTCGTCTGAATCTAAAGTGTAGGAGCTTTCGCACTCCCATGAGATTCTCCCATCTACAGTCAGATTCACCCAATCCTAGTCTCATGCAGTTATATTGTAAATACAATCAAGATTATCATCACTATCATCGTCACACACTAGTTCATTGTAGCACGCTCCTTTGGCTGGATCCAATGGGACTACTATGCATAGTGAATTTTTCTCGAAGATCATTTTGCACTTCTTCAAATTTATGACTTCATTCATATTAGTGGCCCAGTCTATTCCTAGCAGCACAAGATAGGGGTTACTGTCATCGACAATCTCTATTACTTCAAAATCTACCTACGCGCTTGCACCCTCAATAACTATTATTACCCCTTGCAATCTCCCCATGGGAAAAATCTTCTATTGGTTCGCCATTCGTAACTAGATAGGGGACCATTGTAGAGTGGATCTGCCCATGCGTTCCCAGGTTTTCTTTGGTAATACATTCGCATCTGAGCCCAGATCTAGGATTACCTTATCCATTTCATACTCACCAATCTGTGCAGTCAACCTCATTTCCCTTCTAGTGCACAATGCATGCTTCCCCAGTTTCCAGACCACATGCGGTTCTCTTGACCCCACGCACCTGGTGATCAGTTCCTGTAGTCCCTTAACTGCTTTGTTGTCGTGCAACAGTTTCATGCATGTCTCTAGAAAGTTAGTAAACATTGAAGGATCCATTCCTGGTTCTAGTTGATCCTTACTACCTAAAGTGGAGGCCTCCGTGATGCTCTTCTTAGATTCCATGAATGTCTCCTTTGTGCATTCTAATTCAAACTCGAGTTCCTTTGTAGGAGCCTTGCGAACCCACGTACTTTCTTCTGGCCGCTTCCCCTTATCATCTCTTGTGGTCATACCACTTCTAAGCATCCTATTTACATTCGGGTCTTCTTCATGCGGCTCAGACCTCATCATTTGTATATTCTGAGTTGGAGGAGGCTGGAATACCCCTTTTTCGCGCATCCTTGTGATCAATGTAGGATAGTCTTCTGTCTCATGATCAAACTAAGCACAATACAAACATGACATCCTTGTCAGGTTGGTACAATCACGGACATAGTGCCCTAGCCCTCCGCAATTGTAACAAATCAGTTTTACGTGACCCCATCCTGGTCCCATTCCACCTCGTCCTCGACCGCGCCCCTGAAATCCAACATGCCACAACCCCACATTTGGGTCAAGGGCTCGAATTTCGTTATGCATCCCATAAGTAGGGGTTTGATCCATCATTAATTCGTAACTGCAGCAAGTGAGTTCATCGTGGCCTACCTACCTGCAGAAATTACAAAACAGTTGCTGGAATGTCTGCATATATTTCTGCGACAAATGATAATTATTCATCGTGTGTTTCCCTCCTATCTGACAGATCGTGCACCATAAAGCAGGTACCACACTCAACCTTTCCTATGCCTCTGGTCTCAATGGCATCAGCCCTCCTCCTGCCAAGTAGTTCGTGAACACTAGACAGCGATCTTTGTCGTGGCCCTGGCCTTTGCATTATATGCACCATATTTCCTTGCACGCCTCTGGCCAAGATACCTTGTCCTGCTTCAAACTCTGCATTTCCAAACATAGATTATGTAGTTGTGTGTGGATTTGTTGGACTCCCAACTCAAGGTCTTGTATAGTGGGGCCTAACCCAGGTTCAAAAGTGATTTAGCAAAACAAATCCATGTGCTACTAGCCCTTTTGGCAACAGTCCGCGGAGCGCGGACTGAGGTCTCACCCGAAGTAGTATGGGAGGGTGCTAGAACCAAGTTTCCACACCCTGGGTATGTCTAATATGATGGGATTGGTACACGATCCAACCTTCATGCTCACTAGGCTACGCACACTAGTGGGCACCTCACGGCCTATGATGCTCTCTTCGTACAGCCCTATTCGCAGCGCGATCCGTGTTATTTAGCCAATTCTTTCTTAATTATGCACTGTGAACTGATTACTTAGATTATTTCCATATCTAAGTATTCTGAACCATACAAGCATTTACTTAATTTCACACAATAAATAAACATAGTAAAAGTAATACATAATAACAGAATAATGATTCAAGAATAGATGCACATAATTAGGATTATTAATCTTCAATCCCGCTTACAGACTTGACACCTCCCTACGCACTCAGCTGCAGGGGTCCGCGCACTCAATTGCGGACTTGATAGGCCTCTGTGCACTTAGTTGTAGTGCCTCTTCCTACTACTACAACCCAAGACACTTAGAATTCTACTCTAGGCTTGAACCATTCCTTCGCTTCTCTCTTATTCACTTCTTCTCCTTTACAACTTAGAGCCTTGTTCTATTTATACAATCCCATGGTCTGCGGACCATGGGTAGGCCAACACAACTTTACATTATATTCCAATATTTTAGGGTAGACAACCCTATGACTTAACCTCTACATCATGCTCTGCACCCGCAATTCGTGAAGTCTTACAATATACTTGACCAAAACTTGGGCTTTAAGCCCCAAAAATATGATTACTTGAAATGAACTAAAATATATCATGTATCAAATTAATATTCAGCATGGAAAGAATTACAAGTATGCTTCATATTGCCTTGTATAAAGTGATTTTTAGTGTAATCAACATGTATGCTATTACAATGATTTTAAAAACAAATTATTTGAATTTTAAAGGCATCCATATTATAATTTAAAAAATCTATATATGGAAAATTTTGCAACCCACCCATATACCATTACATGGCCAACTCTTTTAAGTATATTTCAATCAATTCCTTATGTCAAGGTCCAATTAAAAATTACAAATAGGATTGAAATAAAATTTATTCAATTTTAAAAGGTCTTGTAAACAAAAAATAAATTTTATTCAATTTTATTTCTTTTGAGGTCATCTATAAGAGCTTAGTCAAACCATGATATAAGTACAATCTTACTATGATGCACGTCACTTTGATACATAAAATGAACTAAAATATATCATGTATCAATTTAATATTGAACAGGAAAGAATTACAAATATGCTTTATATTATCTTATAGAAAATCTCTTCTAGTGCAATCAACATGTATGTTATTACAATTTGATTTTAAAAATAAATTATTTGAAATCTAATGTCATTCATATTATAATAAAAAAAATCTATGAAATTTTGTGACCCACCCATATGGCATTGCATGGTCAACGTTTTTAAGTATTTCGATCAATTTCTTATCTCAAGGTTTAATTAAAAAAGACAAATAGGATTGAAATAAGTTTTATTCAATTTTAAAATATGTCAACTGCAAACAACAACAAAAAAAATTATTTAATATTATTTCTTTTAAGATTATCTACAAGAGCTTACTCATAACGTGATATAAGTCAATCATATTGGAAATTGATATAGGTCAAAAAGCAATATAGGATAACATTTCTATAATTTTATCTAATGTTATCAACTTTCCTAAATTTACTTAGCCATCCAAGTATTTCAATCAATTCCGTAGCATTGAAATAAGTTTTAGTCAATTTCAAAAACTCAAATATGATTCAAATATGTTTTATTCAATTTTAAAAGATGTCAAGATGTAAAATACAAATAAGTTTTATTTGATTTTATTTCCTTTGAGGTTATCTAGAAGAGCTTAGTCATTACATGATATATATATGTGTGTGTGTGTGTGTGTTCTATTTGTTGCACTTTTTACAATCCAATATGAAGCATAAAAAGGAAAACATAGATAAGAAACCCTAAACAGAAGGCAATAAAAACCATAAACTAATAAACCTTAATCAACGAGAGGTGATAGTCATTTTGAAAGCTTTGGTTTCCAATTGAATAAACCCTAGTTAGTGGGAGGTGAGAGTCCTTTGCAAGACATGGCTGAGAGGGAGAGATGGTGCAAAGGTTATATTATTGCAAGCACCACATCTATGTAATGAAATTCAACTAGACCAGGGTTCTAAAGACTCAAGGTACTTTGAAAGCCTCTCAACGTTTTCTAGTTTAGTGTGTTTTTCTTTAGTTCTTTGAAGGGTTTACGACCCCTTAACTCTTTTATAGATTTTGTGTGGGTTTTAGTGTAATTTATTGTTTGTTGATGACAGGTGGGAGGCTAATCTACCAAACAACAAAGAAGAGGGCTAGTGGACCTAAATGTCCTATTACATACAAGAGAATTCATGGGGTAAGGGTTTCAATGCACTTTTTTGTAGATTGTTTACAGTTTCATGGTAATCTATGAGCCCCAAATCTATCTGTAGTATTTTTTGGGAATGAAATGATCTTATTTGGATAACCATATATAGATTAATCTAGCATTGAGGTTAAAATTTTACATATTAGAAAAATACCAAATTTTTTCTATGTAATGATTTGATACAATGGTAAACCCTGAATAGTTTGGGTCGAGGATTATTTATAGGTTCTATCCAAAGTGTTGTGGATAAAATATGAAACCTTAAATTTAACAAGTTCGACATGTCACGAACTATAATTTTAATAATATAATATATTGGTGGATTGTAGATACCCATCTGAGGATGACTAAGTATAAGAGGTTAAGGCTTAATAAGAACAAGAGAATTGTTAAATATTTTCCTAGTTCCTTTTCGTTATTAATGTCATGTTTTGTTGGCATTGCTGGAGGAAAATTTTAAATTAAGTTTGACCCAGGGTTCGGCCTAGGGTGCCAACAAAAGTTTCCACATAGTCTACTACCTCGCCAATATTTTCACTCCCTTGGGTCACAGGAGCATCTCACCTGAGGTGAGCCAGAACAATAGAAAGGTATAAGGGATCTATATTTAGTTGTCCAAGTATCTTGTGCAACCATTGATGCATTCATTCACAGTTATTTAAGTAATGCATTTAATAGAAAATAGACATAAGTAGAAAATTTTAAAGGGGGCACAAAATACAAAAATAAATAACAAAAACTTCATTCTCATTTTATTATTAAAACAACAAAGCCCGATTATAACAACATTTCTCCATTACATCTTGCGGAACATTACAGACTTGTGTGCAGATAACACAATTCAGAACTGTAGAAATTTCACCTGTAGAACAAACCGATATACGTAATGTCCTAAAGCATAATGCTTGTCCTACTTCTATAAAACATTAAGCGGAAGCATAATCAAATTCATGAGCAACATCAAGTAGAAACATGCATAACTAATCAAGAGAAATAATCACACATAACAAAAGATATATCCAGGGGAAAGCACCAGCATGAAACCCCAACCATGTATTATCAATCAAGTGTAGATCCTCAACAACATACAAAAAGAATCAACTCAATAGTTATCCTGCTCTCTCTGTAATCAGAAGATCCTGATGATCTTCAATGAGAAGATGAAAATCATGGACTACCTAGGGCTCATTATATAGGCTAAAATTTGGCCTGATCATACCTGTTGTCACCTCAGGTCCAACTACATAGTCATAGAGAAAATAGATGTGTTTCTTATGATAGGAATACTTACTAGAAATATCCTAGCATCTGATAGTACAGTGTCCCTCATCTGATCTCAACTGGGTCTCTCACGGAACTGACACGAAACAATTATCCATGAGCGAATTCCCAGTTATCTAAAATAATAGTTGTCACATGTATGCAAGCATTAACAAACTATATTTTATTATTTTAATAACTTGTTAAAATAATCTAACTAGACTTGACTAGTTAGAACTAAGTCAACTGATTCTCTCATTATAGAACTTATACTTATTCCCTCAATCAATGGAGGAAATTAAGGATAAATTCCTCAATTAGTGGGGCAACTCATGTGCATGCTCACAAAGACTTCAAATTCGAATTTCCTTAACTAATTAACTCAACTGAATTAATTAATTAATATTTCCAACTGCTGTTAAGACCAAAATTAATTTTACTTCCTATAAATAGACTAGGGACAGCTATAAATAGGAAGGGACCCAGAAATGCTATTTTTAGAACTTTCTATTTTTATCAGTTTCACCTCTCACCCAATGTGGCCAATGACCTCAATGGCCAAACTACTATTTTTAGACATGCTATTTTTAGCAAATTCTAAATTTAACATTTCTTGTTGCTCATTTTTTAACACTCCCTCTCAACAAGAAAGGCTTCCTCACGAATATGATCCTGTAACTTTGGAATGTTCTGCATGCAACACATCTACCCGGTCCACTTGCTCCAACAACACTTGGAACAAAAACACTCCCAACTGACCACTCCGTTGGGCTCGAAACATACTCTGATGTTGAAGCTCTACCTGCTGCTGACAAGTGTTCCCTCTCTGACATCTATGCTACTGCAACATCTTCATGCATCTCACACCATTGCACACCTCACTGTGCCACCTAGCACTGTGCAAAACACTTGTGCCTCTCGCATTGCTATAGCTTGCTAGCTATGCACTATCCTAGGATTCCCTACACTGTCACTCTTTCTGCCGCTCCATCCGCATCTGTCTCTACCCAATCAGTCCGTTCTTGCTACTCCACACCGGGGCTCCTATAGCAAGGTCTCATCTAAGAGGTTGGGCACCTCAAGGATCTTGCCCCTCCTCTTTGGGATTAACACTCTATATCGCTCCACCTCCTACCTAGAGGTATGGATGCATGTGTTCCCTCAGCCCACCTGGCTCGAAGTTTCCCCCTACTGGAGGTCTCTGCATGAGTATATGTCTCTACTCGATCTTCTCTTAGCTTCCCTTGTTGTGGCTACTCCACAACCTCCTGAAGTTGTTGCACCAATCGTGGCTCCTCCACAATCATTTGAGACTTCTTCTAGCTCTGCATGTTGAGAGGTAATATACCCTCCCTCTCAACCACCAAGTCTCCATCAGTTGCCTTGCTGCTCAAGGCTTTACATGCATCTTGAACCTCAAGAGCATACAGGTTCTTGACTCGTGAACTAATCTGCTTCACCTGTCTAATGATGATGTCTCTAAGGAAAACCTTTCCCTTACTGAAGACTACATCATAGCCTCTGTCTTCCAGTCCCGGTACATACTTGACATCGGTCAAGGTAAGGCGAGAACCATGCTCCCTCAAAAAAATAATTGTGCCTACACCTGAGACACTATACTTCTCATCATTACCCATTTCTATGAGTATCTGGAGATCTTTCTCCTCCAAAGTACTGAACAAACTCTTATCACCGGTCATGTGGAAAGAAGCTCCACTGTCAAGAAACTAACCACTTCCCACCATGGATGAAACCATGCATGTGAAGAGTATGAAATCCAACTCGAACTGTGAAGCAAGTGCCTCACCTTCAGATCCTTCCCCACATCCCTTCTTGGATTTTCTCTGTGGACAATTAGCAGTATAATGGCCCACCTCATGACAACGAAAGCATCGCACTTTCGATTTGTCAACCTTCTTCCCACCATTGGAAGAACTGGATTCGGAAAAAGAAACCTTCTCCTTCCCCTTCTTTGCCTTACTCGCTAAGGCACAATTCTCCTCATCCTCCATGGATGAAGAACCATCTCTACTCCGTCTGATCTCCTCCTGCATCAAATCTAACCATAATCGTTCCCAATCTGGCAGTTTATCCCTTCCATTAACTGATTCCTGGTAGCTATGCCAGCTCTTAGGAAGGCCAAGGAGTGCTAGACTCACCATATCATCATCATCTGTCATGACCCCTACACTTGCAAGCTCATCCCTGCATGTGATGAGCTTGATCAGATACAGAGAGATCGTCTCATCCTTTTCACACTTGATCTTTCAAATTTTTTCCTTCAGTGCCAACTTCCTCTGATCACTGCTATTCTGATATAAATCTTTCAATGTTTTCCACATTGCAAATGGAGTCTCCTTC